>OU342742.1:350926413-351067165 GCA_910589775.1 Avena eriantha | reverse complement strand
TGAAAAGAGCAGACATGCAATGACACTAGTGGATCCATGTGTGGTTCATGGGAAGAACACACATGCAATGACTCTGGTGGATCCATGTGTGGTCTGTGGGAAGAACACACATGCGATGACACTGGGTGGATCCATGTGTGGTCTGTGGGAAGAACACACATGCAATGACTCTAGTGATATGTGGTCTTTGAGAAGAACACACATGCAATGACTCTAGCCGTGGTTCATGAAAGAGCAGACATGCAATGACACTGGTGAATCCATGTGTGGTCTGTGGGAAGACCACACATGCAATGACTCTGGTGATATGTGGTTTGGGAAAAGAACAGACATGCAATGACTCTAGCTATGGTTAATGAAAAGAGCAGACATGCAATGACACCGGTGGATCCATGTGGGGTTAATGAGAAGAACACACATGCAATGACACCGGGTGTGGTTCATGATATGGTTTGTGAGAAGAACACACATGCAATGACACTCGTGGATCCATGTGTGGTCTGTGGGAAGAACACACATGCAATGAAACCGGTGGATCCATGTGTGGTCTATGGGAAGAACACACATGCAATGACTCTGGTGGATCCATGTGTGGTTTGTGAAAAGAACACATATGCAATGACTCTAGCCGTGGTTAATGAGAAGACCAGACATGCAATGACACCGGTGGATCCATGTGTGGTTAATGAGAAGAACACACATGCAATGACACTGGGTGTGGTTCATGATATGGTTTGTAAGAAGAACACACATGCAATGACTCTAGCTGTGGTTCATGAAAAGAGCACGCATGCGATGACTCTAGCTGTGGTTCATGGGAAGAGAAGACATACAATGACACTGGTGGATCCATGTGGGGTTAATGAAAAGAACACACATGCAATGACACCGGGTGTGGTTCATGATATGGTTTGTGAGAAGAACACACATGCAATGGCACTGGTGGATACATGTGTGGTCTATGGGAAGAACACACATGCAATGACACTGGTGATATGTGGTTTGTGAGAAGAACACACATCCAATGACTCTAGCCGTGCTTCATGAAAAGAGCAGACATGCAATGACACTGGTGGATCCATGTGTGGTTCATGGGAAGAACACACATGCAATGACACTGGGTGGATCCATGTGTGGTTTGTGAGAAGAACACACATGCAATGACACCGGTGGATCCATGTGTGGTTCATGGGAAGAACACACATGCAATGACTCTGGTGATATGTGGTTTGTGAAAAGAACAAACATGCAATGACTCTAGCTATGGTTAATGGGAAGAACACACATGCAATGACACCGGTGGATCCATGTGTGGTTAATGAGAAGAACACACATGCAATGACACTGGGTGTGGTTCATGATATGGTTTGTAAGAAGAACACACATGACTCTAGCTGTCGATCATGAAAAGAGCATGCATGCGATGACTCTAGCTGTGGTTCATGGGGAGAGCAGACATACAATGACACTGGTGGATCCATGTGTGGTTCATGGGAAGAACACAATGCAATGACACTAGTGGATCCATGTGTGGTTTGTGGGAAGAACACACATGCAATGACACTGGTGGATCCAGGTGTGGTTCATGGGAGAACACACATCCAATGACACCTGTGATATGTGGTTTGTGAGAAGAACACACATGCAATGACTCTAGCTGTGGTTGATGACCCACAAGTATAGGGGGTGTATCGCAGTATTTTCGATAAGTAAGAGTGTCGAACCCAACGAGGAGCAGAAGGTGTTGGCTAGTGGTATGGATCAGGAATTCTCTGCAAATACTTAGCAAACGGATTTTTAGGGGTTTTTGATATAGCAAGTAAACAAAGTACGAGTAAATAAAAGACAGTAGGAATAAATTCAGCAAGTGGCCCAATCCTTTATGCAGCAAAGGACAAGCCGGTTGTATTACTTAAGATGACCAAACGTTCTCGAGGACACATGGGAAGACTGTCAAGTGCTTTCGCTTCATATAGTTGATTAATCTAATCTAGCTTGCTAAGTATTGTGTGGGTGAACCTGTGCTAATGTACCGCCCCATCCAAGACTAATACATACTTGTGATTATACCCCTTGCAGACATCCGTAAGTACAAGAAAGTAATTAAGGTAGAAACCTAACCACAACTTTAAACTCTAAGACCCTTACGTCCCTTGTGCAATGGTTTCCTAATGGGGTTTCAGGTTTCTGTCACTCCGGCAACCCCTACGATTAGTAGCCAAATACACAATGCATTCCCCTAGGACCATATAGGTGAAGTGTCATGTAGTCGACATTCACATGACACCACTAGAAGAAGTACACCACAACTTAAATAACAATCTATTGAATCTCTCTCAACGCAACTCCACTACTAACAACAAGACTTCTCCCATGTCCTCAAGAACAAAACGAACTACTCACAAGACATCATATGGATCATGATCAGAGATGGAATAATGATGTATAACAATCTGAACATAAACAATAATTCAATGGTTCACTCAATAGCATCAACTACAAGGAGTAATCAACACCGGGAAAGTTTCCCCTATGAACTAATGCAAGATTCAACCAATTGTTACAGCAATATGGAGATGGTGATGAGGGTGCTGATGGTGATGATGGTGGTGATGATGATGATCCCGATGAAGTCCAGCTTGATGGTGGTGTTGATGGCGATGATCTCCCCTCTCCGGGAAGGAATTCCCCCAGCAGAAATCTGTCTGCCGGAGAGATCTTTCTCTCTCGGTGTTTTCCGCCCCGCAGAGGCGGCGGAATCTTTCTGTGGTCGCTCCCCGAGTCTTAGGGTTTCGTGGAGGATGATATACACCAGAGGGGAGAGGCTGGAGTGGGCCAGGGTGGCCACACCACCTCCTGGCACGGCCTAGGGCTGCCCGCGCCATGGGGTGGTGTGGGCCCCTGTGGCCCATCTCCACTCCGTCTTCTGGCATCCTTAGTCTTCTGGAAAAATAGGATTTTCCGTATATTTTCCCGGATTTTCCGATCTTCGCGAATTTTGCCTCCAAATAGCACATTTTCCATCAGAATCCTGACTGCAGCGGTCCATGCTCCAAAAGTCATCAACCATGCAAAAATAGATGAAATAACATAAGTATAACCTCTCAATACGAAATATATCACTGAATAATAGTAAATTAAGACATATAATAGTGATGCAAAATGGACGTATCAGTGGTTCATGAAAAGAGTAGACATGTAATGACACTGGTGGATCCATGTGTGGTTCATGGGAAGAATACACATCTAATGACACTAGGTGGATCCATGTGTGGTCTGTGGGAATAACACACATGCAATGACACTGGTGGATCCATGTGTGGTCTGTGGGAAGAACACACATGCAATGACACTAGTGATATGTGGTTTGTGAGAAGAACACACATGCAGTGACTCTAGCTGTGGTTCATGAAAAGAGCAGACATGCAATGACACTGGTGAATCCATGTTTGGTTCTTGGGAAGAACACACATGCAATGAAACTGGTGGATCCATGTGTGGTCGGTGGGAAGAACACACATGCGAGGACACTGGGTGGATCCATGTGTGGTCTGTGGGAAGAACACACATGCAATGACTCTGGTGGATCCATGTGTGGTTTGTGAAAAGAACACACATGCAATGACTCTAGCCGTGGTTAATGAGAAGAGCAGACATGCAATGACACCGGTGGATCCATGTGTGGTTAATGAGAAGAACACACATGCAATGACACTGGGTGTGGTTCATGATATGGGTTGTAAGAAGAACACACATGCAATGACTCTAGCTGTGGTTCATGAAAAGAGCACACATGCGATGACTCTAGCTGTGGTTCATGGGAAGAGCAGACATACAATGACACTGGTGGATCCATGTGTGGTTCATGGGAAGAACACACATGCAATGACACTGGTGGATCCATGTGTGGTCTGTGGGAAGAACACACATGCAATGACACTGGTGGATCCATGTATGGTTCATGGGGAGAACACACATCCAATGAACTCTAGTGGAACCTTACATGGTTTATGAGTGGTTTATGAGAAGAACACACATCCAATGAACTCTAGTGGATCTATCTTGGCATAATTTGATGTATGCCACGATGTATTTCATGTACAAGACACTCACTTTCCATTTTTATACTACTCAGTATCGCCCTTGGTTTTATGTGGTACTACTCAGTTTTGCCCCCCCCCCTCTATCTTTCGTAGAAGCACAAATCTGTGCTCACCTTGTTTGCTAATCCCTGATTGGTTATCACAGTTGTCACACTGATCGTGCGCACCAACCATTGATTCTGTGCGATCCAACGATGATCGTTGCACACGTCGTGCCCTTCATAGTACAACGTGAGACAGCACAGACGTCTCCCTCAGCGAGACTTCTACAAGAAGGAACACGATGCCGTCCATGGAAAAAGTCGTCGAGCGGTCATGTCATGTTTAATCAAGTCTGAAAAGCCTACTACTGCTAGTACTATGCCACAACGCATGCGCCATCGAGTGCACGGTCGTCGATGGACAGCTGCAATTTATTGCCACTTGATTTTAATAAGACATATCCCATTTTGTACGCAGCGGCTCTCAATCGCCAATTTTAGGGCCGTGTCAAACTTTGTACATAGAAATTGTGTGTGCGCCCTTTGCATGCGGCTCAATACAGAACTGCCATGCATGGCCTGGGAAAAAACGTGACGTACCGTGCGCGTGTCTTGGTGCACGGTGCAGTCGACTGCGCGGCGTGTTGCACGATGGTGCAACGAAACGTGCCTTGCTTCTATCCACCTTAACTATAGAGCCCCTCTCTGCATACCCACTCCCACTCTCGCTCACTGTCCCCACGCAACCCTCTCCACTGTCCCACCAGCATCCGCAAACTCCCGAGAATACCCCGTCCACGCCGGCGATGGTCGAGGACGATAAGGTGGCCATCGTCGCCTCTGTGGCCGCCGTTGAGGAGGCCCCCGTCTCCTCGCCGGTCCCCCTCGACGTGTTGAAAGTAGTTGCTGTCCCTGTCCAGGCCCCAGTGGAGGCATCGATGGCAGCCGCCGTTCCCGTCCAGGCCCCCATCCCAGCTACCGACGGAGCCACCGAAGAGGAGCCCCCCGCCGGCGAGGAGGCCCCCGCCGGTCACAAGAAGATCACGCACTTCTTGGACACCTACGATCCAGATAAGTACATCGCTCCGCTGAACCCCTACGACACCGGCATCGACGATCTATGGTCGGACGTAACTTGGGTTTGCTCCCCTCCCCTGGTTCTTCTACCGTTTGTTAGAAATAATGGGCTAATCTATTTAAACTTTAGCTGGTATTGTCATGTTTAATATTCTGAAATTAACCACAGAAATTGTGCCTAATTATCCAACACTGTTCCCATCGTTGGATGCTAGATCTTGGTTTATTAGGATTCGCTTGTTCGCATTTCGATTGCTCGATCTTCTTACACCATATACTCCCCCATTTTCCATTTCTTCCAATAGGTTTCCGGCAGTGACGTCTGCAGCGATGACGAGTCCATTCACACCAAGGCTCGTCAGGTGCTGAGGAGGCTGCGGGCCGGCAAGTACGACGGCTTCCTCAGGGGCCCCTACTATAGCTGCCCCTTCCGCGAGGGGGGTGTCTACTGCTTGACGAGTCGCGCCGGCGGCGGCACCGTCTTGAACACCTTACTAAAGCATGCAGAGGCCGCGGGCTCCGTCATCCACAAAAGCAGTAAGCCCGAGATCGGGAACATCAACGCCTACATCGCTGAACACTGGGCTCTTGGCATTCACCTCCGAAACCTCCAGCTGGTGGCCATCAAAGAGGGTCGCATGCCTCCAATCAGGCCCAAGGCCCCCAAGTCCAAGAAACTAGGCAGCAAGAAGTGGAGGAAGCACCGGAAAGAGGAGGCGGAGGCGCGGGCGCTTGCAGGATGTGCCTGCAGCTACGGCGGCTGCCCCTGCTGCTAACCAGCTTCTTTCTAGCTATATCATATTTCTAGCTGAATGCATCGAACCTCGTTAAGCAACCTACTTTCTATCGCTATATCCTATTTAGCTGCGCACAGCTATATCTACATTTGTTTTGTTTTCTGAATGAATGTATGCTGCCTGGTGTGATTTGCTGCTCTAGATTTGCTACCTGATCGGAGGCAAAAAGAGGTCCAAAAGGGAACGAAATATCGAAGTGAGAATCTTGTCTAGATTTGCTACCAATTTGGGAAAAATGAAACATATATGGTTAGCGAGAGAGGAAAAGGGCACTCTTTCAAACTGCCAGTTAAGAAGATACCATCTTGACAAGCTACAAGACACATACATAAACATAACACAACGAGGGTTAAATTTATTTTACTAGTATCACTTGATGCGCTAGACATCTTGGCAAGCTAGCTAAGTTCAACAAAACAGAACCATAACACTGACAAGTAAAATTTAATTCAGTCCTCATCAGACCACTTGAGGTGCTTGCCATCGTTCCTAAGCGACGAACTGCGACCATTCTAGGTACTCCACATCTCACGAACTGCCTTGTCCCAATTGGCATCTGACTGGGCTTTCCTATCTTCAGCGTCCCGCGGCACAATTAGCGGTGCATCATAGGCCTGATTGTTGCTGCTAGAAGATGTCATCTCTCTGTTTGCCGCTTCAGCTGCGGCCTCTCTGTCAGCTGCTTCTTCGGCTGCAAGCTCTCTTTCAGCTGCTTCTGCTGCCTCTCTGTCAGCTGCTTCAAATGCAGCCAATTTCTTTGTATATTCAACTTCAAAATCAGCTATTCTGCATTTTCTACAAAGGGCTCCCCTAAGCTCGTCTTCCCTCTTGCAAATAGGGCAAAACACGAGGTAACATTGAAAAAAATGGATCTTCTTGTACAGCTGGTAGGTCACGTAGGCATCTATGGCTGCATACTTCAGGTTTATATTAGACAATGGCCACTCGTCCCAGAAATCGTGCCTATCCGTAGGGAAATCTTCCTTCATTTTGTCGTACGACACATCGAGGATTCTAGTTGCGAGTGATGCCATTCCATTCTTCGAGCCCCCTAGGATCTTGAAAAGACACTGAATATCGATCTAGTTGTGCGCAGGAATTATAATTTCCTCTTGATACAATTTCGAAAAATCAGTTGTTGTGTCGACAGTGCAGAAAAAATTCCCTTTTTACAAGGAACTGGCGCAGCGCCGGACACTTCCTGTCAGTCCTGAAAGTATGTAGTTTGTCATCACCAAAATTTGTAACTACAAATATTTTGTCAATGCAAGATCATCATCTCAATATAATTTTGAAAAGTTTAGTAAATGCAAGATCAAGACTCTCAACATTGTATTGTCATAATTTATTCGGTTTTGCTATTTCTTAGTGGACTGAACGAGTTGCAAATTTCTTTTAACTACGATTGCACTTTTCTTAGGTGATTGAGACTAAAAAAAATCTCAGTCGATTGAGACATAGGCAAACCCTAATTTATTTGGTCCTAAGTAAAATCCAGTAGTTGCAAGATGAGCAAGTGGATAAAGAACAAGAGGAGAAAACCCTAAAAGCAGTTAGCTACAGAGAGAAGATCTACAAACCGGGAGAGGTGGTAGACGAGGACGTGTTTCCGCATGGCAAGTTGAACGACGGCGACTTCACTCCCTTCATATGGGTGCTCCGGGGTGTACTCGAGGTCCAATCCCACAAACTTGTCCTCGTCTATCCCAAGCCAACCCTCGTACATGCTCAGGACACGCACCACTGTCTCGTCCTCGTTGGTGTAGACAACGTCTATCTTCTTGTTGTCATGGGTAGTGAAGCTTGTCTCTAGAGTGCGTAGATCTTCCATGGCGGCAATGAGAAGACGGGAAGAAGATAGTAGATGACAGGAAGAAGAAGCGTGGTTTCTGCGAGGCAGGGGAACGGTGGAACCGTCAATGCGCTTTTATGGTAGGGGTTAACGATTGGGACGGAAGTCCAAGGAGAGACGCGTGGCGGTGGCCGTTCCATCTTCTGAGTAAATAAGAAATAATTATAACACCAATACATGGGCCCTGTTTTGTCACGTCAATACACTGGGTAGGGGGTGTTGTCCTATCCACTGTGCCAACGCTGCAAGCCTACGTGACAGCCACCCCGCCTAAGCGACGGGAGCGACATAATGGCGAACTGACAGGGGGGCCCAACTTGACGCCCATTAGCCTGATTTTTTGTATTGAAATGTAAAGTTGAATTCGTGCCGAAAAAGGCCCTCTGAGTATTTGGCACACCAACTGTAGTCATCCCGGCTGATTTCAGGGAACTTGGGTACCGCGTTGCCTGTACACCCCAACTTTCGGGCCGCAAAATGATATTCTCCCTGATCACCCCATGCATATAACCTCACCAAGGTCCTTGGTGCTCGATCTCCTCATGCAACACACATGCCTGAACCGAAGAGCGTTTGCATTTAAACTATTTGCAACTTTGTGGACATGTCTATGTTACAGAAACAAAACGCAAGGGAAACTCCTCTAGGAGCCTCTCGAGAGCTCCTTCCCAAGGCCTCACAAGAGGTCCTCTCCGAGCCTCACAAGAGGTCTTGTACAAGCCCTTATAATAGGTTCTCGCTCAGACTCACAGGATGTCCCTCATGAGGCCTCACATGAGGTCGTCGCCGAGCCTCACAAGAGGTCTCCTTCAGGTTCTCACAAGAGATGCCCCGGGTCTCACAAGAGATGCCCTGCCAACACTCACATGGGGTCCCCCATGAGGCCTCACGAGAGGTCCTTGTAGAGCCTCACAGGAGGTATCTCATGAGGCTTAAAGAGACGTCCTCGCTAGTCTCACAAGAGACTATTTTCTCAGCCTCACAAGAGGTTCTTCACGAGGCCTCACGAGAGGTCCTCATCGAGCCCTCACAGGAGGTACTCGCTGAACCTCACGAGAGGTCCTATATGAAGAATCAAAAGAGGTCCATCGAGCGGCCTCATGAGAGGTCAACTCTAGGCACAAGCCTCCACGGGGCGCAATCTGTAGGAACAGCTCCATGCCAAAAGCTAAGTACAAGATACACATTGCTTCTCCTCTCTCCGCTCTCTCAATGCTAAGCCCCACTGGCCACATCTCTAACTCTGTGGATCACTTCCACGCCAAAGGGAGCCTCGAGAACAAGCTCGTAAGGCATCTTAGCCACCCACGAGGTGCAACACCCACTGACCTTGTTTTCTCGCATGAGCTTAACATACCAGTGACTGGTGTCATCGTGCTTTGGGGCTGGCCCCTAACGAGGTAGAGAATACGCAACGCTTGCACGCCAAAATGATGCATGAGTGACAAGCCCACGAGCCATTTCAGCTGCCCCATGAGGACAAACACCCTCTAGTATTTTTTTGCTCGCATACGCCAAGCAAGCCATTGTCCTGTGTTGTCATGCTCGGGGGCTGGCCCCTGACAAAGTAGATTAACTGTGGATCCAAGTCAAGCTCCATATGGAGCCCGTCAACCTCTCCATTTGCCAGCATTGCTTGATTGAGACTAGCGCAGACGCTCTAGAGATCCGCCTCCAGCTGTTGCATCACTTTCCCAAAAGATTCGTGCTTCTCGAGGTATTGGTCCTCAAGGAGCTTCCGCTTCTTGTTGAGCTACCCGCGAGCCCTCTCAAGATCATCGGCGAGTTTATACTCTAGCTTCTCCCATATATCCTTCTCTTTCTCATTGAGGTTGGCATTAATCTTATTGATGCTCTCGTTGAGTTTGGCTTGGGAGTGCGCGAGATCCTCCCGTCCCTCCACGAGCTGGCCTTCTATCTCCTCGAGGTGGCTATGCTCCAGACTCATCTTGTTCTCCTGGATATCTAAGCCGGCCTCGTGGGACGTTGCCTCCTGCTCTTGTTGTAGGAATCCCAACTGCCTGGAGCTTAACTCCTGCTCGTGTAGCAGAAGCTCCTGCTTCCTAGAGCTCACCACCTCACGGGTGGAATCCTGATAAAGAAGTTGAATATAGAAGACCTTGAGATTATTGTAGAGATGATTATTGCTTTCCTTAACCATGAGGTTATTGCAATAGATTTTGCGATTGATGGCATCGACTATAACTGGCTTACCAAGAGAAAAGAATTTAAATAATGAAGTCAGATATATCTTCCATCCATCTTGTTTTACGATGTCGAGCACCGGTAGAATGAAGAGGACAGAGAAGATTTTGCATTTGTTCTCACTAGATTGTTGAAGATTTTGCTCCATCTAGAAATAGATCAGACCACCAACAAGAGGTTATTGATTACGTTTATTGAGAGAACCCTCTGGACAAACAAGGACGGAATTAAAAGTCTCGAGGGATAAAGGCCACTTCTACTTCTGTGGAATGAGTGAAATCGCATTAATCCACCAATTCAAGGTACACGAGCGAATGATAAGAGTAGTCGGATAGGGATCAGCCCATCGCGCACCCAAAGCATTACTCCGCAAATGAATAGGAAAACTATGCAACCTAACTCTCAAATTTCAGACTGAAGATCTTGATAAGAAGAACTCATGAAGCTCTGTAAGAAAACAAAGATGTGAAGATCTTGATAAGAAGAACTCATGAACTCATGAAGCTCCATGAGTATGATGATGTTGTCGTCGTGTTGGAAGTCGCAAGCCATCAGAAAAGATATGAACAAAGAACATAGAGACATATAAAAGATTTAACATATAACTTAAGGATAAGACCCAAAACTTGAATAGATGAATTGCGAAAGCTCTGGAAATCGTCGTGGCATCCTTCAGATTGAGGACAGAAGATAAAGAGAGAGGGTTTTCCAAATATTTCTTGATGACTCGGAGACCAAAAGAATACCTTGTCCTTCTGAAGAATATCTGAGAGAGATTTAGCCGTCTTGAGGAAGTCTTCAAGAAAGCAACGAGAATTACTTCTCAAACCGAGGGAAAAGTTCAAATTGATTGGAATCTATAAGATGGAATTAATAATTGACTTGCTGATTCCATGATTGTAGTGATGTCTTTAGTAGAAGTACGTGGCCGAGATAGGTGACTTCAAAAAGTCAGAACTTACACTCTGAGAACTTCGCACACAAGCGGCATTCAAGAAGCTTGAGAGAAAAAAGAAGATGATGATCTTCCATTGATATAGAATATGTAAGCATATCATAAAGATATGCCACCATGAATTTAACAAGATATTCCAAGAATACCAAGTTCATGAGGCAAGAGAAACGATCAAATGCTCGAAACACCTTCTGAGCTTAACAATCTTTGAAAGATCAACGTTATGATCAAGGATTCATGTTGAAAAAGATGCACTGGCAGAATAGATTATATGGTCCTTCGGAAGAGAAAAGAGATGCTACCTGGTTCACATTGTCGATTGGATCACCGATTGAGAAGATAAAGAGATCTTGGATGAGAATGATGGTAACTCATACAGTAAGCAAAGCTATCGGAGATGAAAGGATGAGATTTTCTCCCATATCAAAGAGAACCTTTGCGGATATGGAGTTCAAAAGATGTATAAAGCACAACCATTGGATGAAAATCCATCATAGTGCCTTAAGAAATCTTCAGATTGCCAAAGATACTTGGATATGACATAGATATGATCATGGTACAACTCAATTTCATAAGAGATATCTACCATCATTTGAAGGATTAGAATGGTAGCATTGAACATATTCCACTCATGATAAGTGTGATATAGCTATACTGAGGACCAAATTACAATCACAAGCATCCGATCGACACACGTTATGTATTTAGCCCAAAGAGCTTGAACATGAAGTAAAAACTCCAGATTGAAGCACTGGTAGCAAAACATTGAGTTGGCATGGACATCCCAACAAAAAGAAGGTGAAACATGTATCACACATGACTGAAAAGAAGTGTGGAAACACGGATGTATCAAAGAAAAAATCCGCATTTTTTGGTATTAAAATACCAACTAGATGCGCAAAACCACTTAACAGATAGCGATTAGCAACTCCATATTCTGTGAAAAACATGCAGGAAGGAAGAACACCCTTACAAGATTGCCCCAGTTAACAAATAGTCAGATAGATTACGTCACTTTACGCAAAAGCCTATCGGTATGGATTGTACCAACAGTGATAACCAAAGGCAGATTGTGAAGCAAAATTTGATGCATTAGAGAGACAGGGAATTAACACACATCCTATGCTACTACAAAATCCCCAAACACGTGAATCCTAGTTTGAATTTTAGAAGAGGATAGACAAACGTTACACTTACTTACTAGAAAAGGGTGGGTGGGTGGGTAAGAAGAAAAATGGAAGCAGTCTAGCTCTGACGTTTAGTTTTTTCCTAGTATACCTAACTAACAAAAATATTTTCTAGACTAACAATGAACATCTTGGCTGAGACCCTGAAGGGCGGAATGGCTCTAATACCAATTGTAATACCTCGGACCCTACGCTCTAAGAAATAAGCCGGTATGACCCAAAAGTGGACAGGACGTACAACCGTGGGGCCACGCAGCCACACACACAGTAGGCCCACCTCGTGGAGCGGGCACAGTACTGGCCAACCACCCCACCCACTTTTATGATCACAGATTCAGGTGCGAGTGACGTAGTCAACAGGTAATGCGATCAAAACACACACAAATCAGTATGTATGTCAGCATCATACAATAGTACATCAGAGCCAGACCATCTAAGGCAATAGAAAGAGAAATATTCAATGCCATATGACAAGATCCAAATATCCTAGATAGAGATAATAGTTTAGGATACATCCTCATATATCACACATCAGAGTATCAAACGAAAGAGGAAAACAAGATCCTTGTACAGATAAGAAGAAAATTGGCATATGATGCCCTAAAACTAAGCACATCCCGCCTACAGATCTCATGGATCTCCATCCCTGAAATATCTACACCTGACAGTCGTTGCCACCATCATTAGTCTCTTCGACCCAGTAACCTTCATGTGAGTATACCGGTCCATCTGAACCAAATATTTATCATGTGAGACCCTAGGGGTACTCAGCAATTCTTAATGCATCTAAAGGGAACAGCCTGGGGTGACGCAATTGTAGCGAAAGATAGTAGCTAAATAGTTCTAGAGACACGCTACACATCTGCCCAACCAGAGATGGATGAATGCTCATTAATTAGTAACAACTATGATATAAGTAACATAATTAAACATCACTCGCCCTCCTTATCACTTACCAACGAGAAGGAGGAAGAACATCCCATCCGTTGGCGATTTTATTAACCATTCTATGAGTATTGTACTATTTACTAGTCAGGTCTTAGTCAAATTAAATGCGGTACTTTAGTTATGCTTGTCTATGATCGAGAAACTGTGGTCCAAGTCATCCATAACCGCGGACACAAGTTTCAAAAAGATTTACCCTTAAGGGGCGCACAAATTACAACACACACACAATCAACCTCGGGAAGAACCAAATAAAAAGCAATGAGGCCTCACGACAATGCATTCATAAAATATTTCAGGGGGTCACCCCAATAAGCTACCCGTAATGAAGTTGGCCGGTTCCGAGACGGACTCAGGGTTTGTGACAATGGCTATAAACGACTAGGAACCTGAAAGTGTGACTGGGCTTGTCGATACCATGAAAACATTCCGCATTCCTAAACAGTATAGATGCTCCACGCGCAATCGTAAATAAAGCAGTAAAGCATGTCATAAGTACATGATAGTAATAAATCCCCAAACTAGTTTGTGGCCCCAAGAAATAAAGTGTGAATCAAGCTCAGGCGAAGGGGGATCCATATAGTCTCTCGAATGTGGATAGTGCGAATAGTCAAGGAACAGGAATCAAGTACTTGGGGTCCTACGGGACACAAGTGAGAGTGGAAGTACCAAATAGCAGCTATTACCCACTGGTTCCTCTATCTTTAGTTATCCCATTACGACACAGTTTAAGCTCTTTAGGTACCTCATTATCCAAGACTCACACAAACCCTACACATGTAATTCTACGACTCGCATGGCTCAAACAACTCATGTAGTAAGGGCTCATAGGATTGAGGATACAAGCTTCGGTGGGGTTTAAAAGTAAAGGCTATGCAGTAATTGGGATTCCAATTTAATGCAATCGCGAGTCAATCTGGCAAGAGTAAGATAGAAGCATAGGGACTATGTCATGCATCATGTAAATAGAATGAATACTGCAAGGTATATGTGAGTAAAAGATGCCTAAATAATTAAATAAAGTGCTTAGGAACCCGGGAATTGTTAAGGGGAATCGGGATACCTACAATTAATTATATGGTTCAAGTTGTTTAGGAACCCGGCAATTTAAATGTTGACATAAGAAGGCAAAACATGGCATCAATTTGCTACACAAATTTAAATGAAGCCAATATAAGACTAGAATAGCCTGCATATGCGCTCCATGTTTAATTATTAGGTGAGTCGACAAAATACCCCCTAATTACAAAATATTTGTGCAATCATGAACAATTTAGGATGCAACAAGTATATTTCAATATTATAAAAATAGGGGTCTCGAATAGGGGTCACACATCTAGGGTCGAGGATCTTGGGGATCCAAGGGTCCAAGTTCGGTCTTCGAGTGTGTGACGAAGATCTTAGGTTGTAGGGGCTTCAGTTCCATGTCGATGATCTTGTCAGGCTTGTCATCTGTGACGAAGAACTTGGGTCACTGGGTCCATGAAGGCAATCCTGTAGGTTCCGTGATGGTGATATTCGGTCATCGGTTCCGTTATGGAGGCTTCGGATACAACAAACCCATAACAGAAATCTTGCGGCCGATGGTGTTCATGGATTATAAGCCGATGATCTTGGGTCACACCAAACCAGATTAGATCTTGTTCGTCCTCGCACTATCTTGTTGTCTATCATGCTTGGTGATGGTACTATGATCTTCAGAGGGCCACGGGGACACACAAATTCCATCACATACAAGCAGGCATGTGAAGCACGACCGGGCCTCATAGCAGGAAGCACACGGTGGTCAGTTCCTTCTGCCTCATGGTATAACCACAAGAGGAGCTTGGGTAGATGCTACCTGCGGCCAGGAGGATCAGGGACGGAGCAAGGGCCTTAAGGCAGCGACAACACTCGAGAGCATAGGACAAGGGCGCTCCACGATTTCCTGGATGAGGGCGGCGCAAGCGATCGGAGACGGCCTGAGGGGGGTGACAGGGGCACTCGGGAGATGGGTTGTGGCGGGGAGCAGTCATGGCGGTGGCTGAGTTCCTGCTGGCGAGCATCTTGGGGATGCGGTGGCGGAAGATGCCACAGGGGCTTGGGACCATAGTGTCAGGGAGGCGATGGGGACCAGATGCGGGCTTGAGGCGACAGGGGCTCCTGGCGACAACATCGGGCGAGGATGTGCATGGGGATCGAGGTCGTGGTAGAGTGGAACATCCCAATTTCATAAAACGTGATTAGTTGTCCTGAATGCAAAAATCAAGGGGAACAAAACCTTTTTCTTGTTTAGTGATGTAGTGTTTTCTTGTTGTTTGCTTATGCTTGTGCATCTGAATGTATACCATATGATATACTCCTTACCTCACCATCAGCTAACAAAAGCTATTTAACAAGACTGTCTTGGCTTATTTTTCATACTCTCAAATGTTCTAGCATTTAAAAACTTGAGCCAAGTGCCTTTGCAACATTAACTATTTTAGTAGCCTTAATTGACCAAACTATGAAGAGCTATATAATATAATCTCCTTATGTTTTCAAGAAAGAACTTTCAACTACTCTTACCTGTTGGTTTCTCCAAAACCTTCTATAAGCTTTTGAATTCCACTCTTGGTAGAAATACCAAGGAATCTTATCTACTTAAAACCCAACCTTTTCAAAATACCCATACTTACCTCAAGCTAGGTGATGGCTTGTGTATTAACAAGCTCGTTGGGGAACCCCAAGAGGAAGGTATTAACATCTAGTACATTAGAGATTTCTGTCACTTCCCCAGATTACCAGAGGCATGAACTCACTATCGAGCATAAATACTAACTCTTGAAGTTGCTAGCATCTACTTGGCCAAGATAGCTACTATCAACGGAAAGCATGCAAGATCACAAATAACAAAGACATGATAGAATCAATAATCAATCTGAAATAGCATCTCAATATCCATCGGATCACCGCAAACACAACATGCAGAATTACAAATAGACGATCTTGATCATGAACATAGCTCACAAGATCTAAACATGAAAGCACAAAGGTGGAGAACCAGCCATCTAGCTACTACATGGATATGTAGTCCAAAGATGAACTACTCACGCATCACACTGGAGGCTTGCATGGTGATGAATAAGGCCTCTAGGGTGAATTCCCCTCTCCGGCAGGGTGCCGGGAAGAGCTTCAGATCCCTCCCGATCTAGGGATGGAGATGACGGCGGCTATAGACTCTTTCGTGGATTTTTGATTGGGTGCTCAGGGTTTTCGTCCCGAGGGCATCTTATAGGCGGAAGGAGAGGCCGAGGGGGTGCCTTGGCTGGCCACGCCACCCCCTGGCGCGGGCCAAGCCTAGCCACGCGGCCAGGTGGTGTGGCTACCCTCTGGCCCTTCTCCGTCTCGTATTCTGGCATCTGATGACTTCCGGAAAATAGGCACTTCGGCTTTTGTCCCGTCCAATTCCGAGAATATTCATTTTCTGACTTTTCTGTAACCAAAAACAGCAGAAAACAGGCAGCTGGCACTATTGCTCTTGTTAATAGGTTAGTCCAAGAAATCATATGAAAAGTACTCCAAAGTGTGGGCAAAACACAAGAAAGTGGATAAAACCAAGCATGGAACATCAAAAATTACAGATACATTTGCAATGTATCAACATCCCCAAGCTTAACTCCTGTTCGGCCTCGAGTAGGTAAGTGATAAAAAGAAAGAATAATTTTTGAGGTGACATGCACCATCAAATACTTGATCAAAGTATTTGTAAAACATTAAAAGCTGGGATCATAGTACTTCAATCATAACATGAAAGACAAAGTTCTAGCAATAAGACAAAGAAACTATGATGCAACATGAAAAGGCACAAACAAATGATTCATGAATAACAATGCTTTGCAAGACGTTTGTTTGTTTCACATAAAGAAAACATAGCATAATAGTATTCAACTTGTCCCTCATAGAGTAGCAAATATAAATGCATAGGACACCTTCAAAGTTCATACGAGTGACTAGATACAAATAGTTTAAAATAAGGAATATCAAGTTATGCATCAATCAACTAGTCTTGGGACAATGCACATAGAATTAAGAATGGCCACTATGCTCTCAAAGTAAGTGCATAAAGATAGAAGGTGGAGACTCAATGTAATGGTGAAAGAAATGCCTTCATAAAAGGAAGTAGGGATTCAAGTATCATAAATAGCTTCCAAAAATTATGGTACTTAGAGCTTTTTGCTCTCATTGCCCCTATCATAAGCATCTTGAAGGTGATTAAGGTTAAAGTGACCCAACTAAGAGGATATGCTTGACAAGTTATAAACCGAAATCTCATGCCCCTTACCTACGAAGACCGAACCTCGTGCTACTCAACTTTAGTCATAAGTAAGCTCTTGTCATTGTAAGTACATGTGTATCATAAAGAACCGCAAACGGGGTACCCCTTACACATGATACAGGAGCTATCCCACAATCAAAATGACAAGGCAAGTAGACAATGAGCATCTCAGCGATCTTTTTATTTGCTATTTTCATAGGTTTTTATTGAGGATGCTTCATAGAGTGCTCATTATGGTTATGCTGCAAGTTTCCACCATGATTAGGCATGGCTTAGGCCAGCGGCCTAGGCGTTTCTCTAACACACATACAAACTCCATGATCTTACAAGTTCCACTTTTATTTCACACCACCGGGATCCGTAAGCAAAAGAACATGATATCGACGGGGTACAAAGTACAAGTGCAATGTTGAAAGCGTTCCCCATGATACATGGTTCTGCTAATTTCAACTTATAAAGCGCAAGCATATACGCAACAAAGAAGGACCCAATGGCTCAAGTTTATTAAGGGCAAGAAAAGTAAAGTGTGCCATAAAGTTCGTGAGAGCTTTAATCACTAGTTTTCTCATAACAAGTTTAATTTTGAAGGTAAACAAAAACATGACTATACTTGGAATAGCATAAGCTAGTAGGTAGGTATGGTGGACTCTTTGGAATAACTTGGTTTAGGGAGTTGGATGCATGAGTGGAACTCATACTTGGTTGTGGAGGCTAGCAAAAGACTGGGAGCGACAAACTAAGAGAGCAATAATGGCCATAATCATGCAGAGCGAGAAAACATCATTGATCAAAGCATAAATTGAAAACTACAAGTTGAAAACTAAAGGATCATAAAGGCTATGGTGACTTTAGATAGTCATAACATGGTGTGAGCATGCGCCAAGTCAACCCAAATAAAGCATCAAAGGAGAATACCACTATACTATGCTTTAATATGCTAAAACAATGCATGATTCATCCAAGGCACATTAAGCAATCTCAATTGTTTATAACAAGTCATGCTACAGCAAGGAATACTAAGCAAAAGCCAAAACAATATCAAGCATGGCATGACAAAGCATAGGCGATAGTAAAGAACGAGCTCTTTTTACCACATAAGCATGGACTTTCCTACTCTTTTCCAAACCAAACCAAACTATTTGCAAACCAATGTATGAAAGAGGGGGTCCAACCAATTTATTCAGAAAACTAAGCAAACAAAGCAAATGGAAAACCAAAACGAAAAAGAAAAAGAAGACGCTCCAAGAACAACACAACTGTGCATGAAACAATAAAAATGAAGCGTTTGGAAGAAACCTGGGATTTTTATTGATGAAGAGGGGGATGCCTTGGGCATCCCCAAGCTTTGACGCTTGTACTTCTTGGATATTTCTTGGGGTGACACGCATGGTATCCCCAAGCTTGAGCTTTAGTCCATCCTTCATCTCATTACTCATTCCTTCCATACACCTGGAATTTTTCCTTCATACAAAACTTCACATAATCTTTATTAGCAACATTAGTGCACTCAAGATAAATAAGTCTTAAGGTTCAGTTATAACACCAAATAAACTTTCATCATAACACTAGATACTGTAGCACTTCCCTCAAAAATCTAAATTCCCCAAAAGAACTCAAAAAGAAACCAACAAGAAGCAAATGCAGAAAATGGCAGAAATCTGTCAAAACAGACCAGCAGATAAAGACGAATTTTTTCGAAGACCTTCTGTTGCTAAAATCAAAAAGTTTTGAACTAACGAAAGTTCTATAACAACCTGGGGCAGAAGCACAAAAATTCACGCCTCAAAAAGTCGTTCAGAGATTTTACACGAATTTTTACGGTGAAGCACAGAAATCTGTTTCGAGACAACAACTTTCTCAATCATTACTTCTCTCTCATTAGAGGTTACTCTTGCCACAAAAAGCAAATAAAAAGGATAATGAGCGGTTATTACAGAGGTAATAACTTCCAAGACTCATCTAAAACTTTTGGGTTATCTCCCAGTAAGTACTTTTCTTTAACGCCTTTAAGTTAGGCATCAGAAGCAAGAAAAAGAATCAAGTGTTCTCAGATGAAGAAGCATTAAGATTAATACCAGAAATATCTTCAACAAGGCAAGGTATATCATCCAAATAAGTTCTAGAGGATCCTCTCTCAATTCTCTTAGGTTCACTATTTTCATCAAAAGGGTTTTCAGGAACAATCCAATCAAGATTCTTTTCTATGGCTTCATGTATTGCTGCTAGTTTAAAGGGTATTGGTATCTTAGGTTCCTCCGCATTAGATTCAGTTTTGTCTTGTGTACCAATAATATCTATGTAGCACCCCAATTGTCTAACAATTGTAATGCTACTTGTCCTAGTAAGATATTGACTACTTCATATATATTATTATTGCATCATAATTATATCATGCTCATGTCATCATGGCACCTTGCATTTGAGCATCATATAAAACCCTCTGTCTTTTGGTTTTCCTCTCATATGCATTATTAATTGTATTTGCCTCTTGATATTGTATTTGGTTATTAATATATTGTTCAATGCCCAAGTTGAGTTGGGGGCATATCTTTTATTTCCATTCCACCACCTTTCTTTTCCACCACTTTATAATTCCACCATCCTACTAGTTCACGAGCTTGTTGTATTTATTTTGGATTTTATCTAGCTCATGGGCAATAGGGAGGATCTAGTCCATTAAATTCCTTTGATTGGCTTTATTCCACTTCTTGGAAATGCATAAGATTAATGCCATCATATTATTATTGTTTTCACAAAATATATAATGGCATTATTATTTTTGCATGGGCCATGCAAGCTTCTCCACCACCTTTTTCCTCCATTGGTTTTTCTTTGGATTTAGTGGATCCTATCTAGGAAACCATCTCCTACCATTCCACCTCTCCATAGTCTCAACCATATCTTTTTCTTTTATTTATTTCTTCAAGCATGATCATATGTGGACTTTTCCATCTATTTCTTTTCTTGCTATTTCTTTCTTGTTTCTCCTCCACATTATCTCAAGCAAGATCAAACTTCATGCTCCTTCTTGTTTTGGCCTCATAAATCAAATTAAAATCTAATTACCTAATAAAACCTAACATAGGTTCTCTCTCTCTCTCTAAATTCTCCTAAACCCTAACTCCACTTATCTCTCTCTCACACCCCTCTCTCTCTAGCATGACCACCTGGCCACCCTATCCCTGGCCCACACCCAGCCACCCTAACCCTAGCCCATGCCCTAACCCGAGCTCCATCTAACCCTAGCCCGAGCTAGCCTCTCTCCTCTCTTTCTTTCTCTACTGCCATGCTAGCCCCACCCTGCAGCTGCTCGCCGCCCTGGACCACCTGCAGTCCCTCCTACCGCCGTCCAGCCCCGGGACAAGCCCCCAGCTGCCCCACGTGCTCGAGGAAAAGGGAGAGAAAGGTGGCACCGAGTCCACCTTAACTCTGCCGTGCCCCAGCTGTCCTCCTCCCTCTCCCTTCCTTTCCCTCCTTCCACACGCCTCTCCCGCGTCCCCAGATCCGCCCCAGAGCCGCCCTCTTCTTCCCCTTCCTCCGCTCCGACCACAGCTCCTGCCGTCGGTCGCCGCCAGCACCACCTCGTCCCCGCCGTTACAGCCGTGCAGCTCGACCTGGAGGTGGTCTGGGAGCTCGAGGAGGTTCCTCTACGACGCCCTGTCCACGCCAGCGCGAAGGAGAAAGCCCCAGCACCGCCAGATCCTCGCCGTCCTCCGAAACCCTAGCCCGCCAGAGCGTCTGCGACGTCGACGAACCGCCGCGCTTCTCCCCGATCTGACCACACCAGGCAAACCGTGGTGAGCCCCTCCCTCTCCCTGACAACCTCCTCTTCTCCGTCGCCGTCTAGCGCCACCGATCGTTTTGTCGAGCGCTCTCAGTGCGCGCCGCTCGCCGGCATCTGCAGCCTCCCCGCGCCGCGCCACACCCTACCTAGGCCCCCGCCACCCTCCTGACAACTACCCGAGCCGCCGCACCGGTTAGCACCCTCCGCGCGCACGCCCACGTCCCGGGATCGATCCCCGCTCGCGCCGCGCGCCGCTTTTCCTCGCCAGACGAGGGAGAAGAAAAACAGTAACCCGGGCCCGTGGTCATCTTACAAAAAGCCCCCCACCTTTTTGATTCCCGCAACCCGCGCTCCTAGCGGCCCTACCTGCCAGTCACCCTGACCATCTTGCAGAAAACCCCTCGGCTTTTCCCGGCCGCAACCCGCGCTCCAGCCCCAGCCCCACCTGTCAGCCCCTGTCTCCCTCGCCACTGTCACGTGGGCCTGCGCCAGTTGGCCCACCCCGCAGTCACAGTGGCTAGCCGAGCCCGCGGTGACAAAAGATTTTTCCCCGCGCGTGGCCCAGTCAGCGCAAGGCCCACCCGTCAGTGACTGTGGCTAGAATTGCCTGGGTAACAAAAGTTTTCCCTGAGTCTGTTTTAAATTAAATCTTTTCAAATTGATTTAAATTCAAATTCAAACCAGATTCAAATAATTTTTAAAATACAAATCCAAATAATACATGTAATATATGTTTTGGAATCAGAAAAATGTGAGGAATTCAAATATGCCCTTCAAAATATATTTTTTGAACACTTAAAATTTCGAGATGATTAAAATTACAATAAAATGCCCTTTTCCTTTATTTAATTAATAACTTTTGTTTTATAACTCCAAATTTGACAAATAATATGTCTAAATCGATCAGCGCGACAAGCCCTCTCTATTGATGCAGTCCTTGTTCTGAATTGAAGCATGCATCATGTTGTAATTTAAAATCTGAACTGTTTATGACAATAAAACTTGGTCAAATAAATAATAAAATGCTTTATTTCTTGTATCCACACCTCACCTTTTCCATGCTACTTTAATGCCATGTAATTGTGCATCATTCATCATGGCATGCTTGGTTGCTTGTTGCATTTCAATTCATATGCTTGCGCACTTTATTTATGTTGGCCCTTGTTTGTTTGGTTCTTCTTCGAATAGACGCCCAGCAGGAGAATTACCAGGAATCACAGGAGTACTACCCAGATCCATCTCTCGCGTCAACTGAGCTGCCAGGCAAGCACTACCACATGCTTGCATACATACAGTACCTATTGCCTCTATCTTATTCTTGCATCATAGAGTCGCGATTGCATTAAATTGAATCCCAAGTACTGCATGGCCTTTACTTTTAAACCACACCAAGCTTGTTCCGGTCCCATGAGCCATTACTACAGGAGTTGTTTGAGCCATGCAAGTCGTAGAAAAGCATGTGTAGGGTATGTGAGTGTCTGAGGAATAACGAGGTACCTAAACAACTTAACGTGAGTAGTAATGGGATAACTAATGAAAGAGGCACCGGTGAGCAATATCTGCTATTTGGTTTTTCATGCTCACTTGTGTCCCGTAGGACCCCGAGTACTTGATTCCTGTTCCTTGTTTATTCGTATATCCACATCCGGGAGGCCTTATGGACCCCCCTGAGCCAGAGCTTGATTCATTCTTATTTCTTGGGGCCACAATTTGTTTGGGGTTTTATTACTATCCTGTACTTATGCCATGTACTGCTTTATTTAAGATTGTGCGAGGAGCACCTGTACTGTTTTGGATAGTGGAATGTTTTCGCGGTATCGACAAGCCCAGTCAAATTTTCGGGTTCCCAGTCGTTTACAGCCATTGACACAAACCTTGGGTCCGTCTCGGAGCCGGCCAACTTCGTTGTGGGTAGCTTAATGGGGTGGCCCCCTAAAATCTTTCTGAATCCTGTGATTGCTTTGTCGTGAATGCCTCGTTGGGTTTTGATTTGGTTTTTCCGAGGTTGATCGAGTGTGTGTTGCTATTCGTGCACCCCTGCAGGGTAAATCTTTCCGAAAGCCGTGTCCGCGGTTATGGACGACTTGGAGCACAGTTTCTCGATCATAGACAAGTATAACTAAATTACCGCTGTTAAATTGACTAAGTAGTTGACTAGTAAATAGTGCAATACTCATGGAATGGTTAATAAAAACTGCCAACGGATGATAGGGGCTGTTCGTCCGCTTCCTCGTTGGTAAGCGAGGAGGAGGATGGATCTGTCAATTATACTGTTATAACTGTTGTTCTTAATTCACGGACTTTCGTCTATCATTGGTTAGGCGGAAGGTTAGCGAGTCTCTATAGAATTGTTAGGTATTATCTTTTGCGGCAATTGCGTCACCCCAGGTTGTGTCCCCTTTAGCGGCATAAAGACTTGCTGAGTACCCCTAGGGTCTCACACGATAAATTGTTTGATTCAGATGAACAGGTGTACCCGCAAGATGGATACTAGGTGGAAGAGACAGATGATGTTGGCAACGATCATTCGGTGTAGAGATTCCGGGAACAGGGATCCATGTGATCTGTGGGCGGGATGTGTTTATTCATGGGCATCTTATGCCGATTTGCTTCTTATCCGTACTCGGATCTTGTTTTCCGCTTCCGCCTGATACTCTGATGTGTGATGTATGAGGAGCTATCCTAAATTATTATATCTATCTAGGACATTTGGTTCTTGCCGTATGGCGTTGCAATATTTCTATTTCTTTTAGATGGAATGGCTCTGAGAACTGTTGTATGTGGCTTGCATACATACTCACTTGTGTATGTAGTTGATCCCTTCGCCTGCCAATTACGCCGCTCGTTCTTTTCCCGTTGTTTGAAAGTGGTTAGGACGGCCGAAAGGTCTACCGTGAGTGGCCCTGGGCCGCGCCGTACTATTTTAACCACTTTCGTTCATCCAGGCATTAACTAAGAGCGTAATTCACCGAGGTAGTTACAATCTACACATGAGCCTAGCATATTGAAACGTTTAAAGACTTTTCTAGCTTCCTTGGCAACATCATAGAACTCTTTAAACAAAGTTTCTAGAATAAAATCCCTCTTTTCAGGGTCCTCAATTTCTTTAAGCTTAAGAAACATTACTTGCATTAAGGGGTTGAGGTTAACAAACCTAGCTTCTAACATGTGAATTAAAGAAGCTGCAGCAATCTCATAGTTTGGAGCAACTTCTGTAAGGGATCTATCCTCAGTATCTTCATGCTACTAACATGATTAAAGAATTCTTCAATATTATCTTTCCCAATTATAGAACCACTACCAATTAAAAGATCTTTTAGGGTGAATTTAGGGATCAACATGGTGAGCTAAGGAAGAGGCAACAACTAAAGGAGACTTAATTTTTTTGTGTTTTCAAAATAAGAAAGCAAACTAGTAGAACTAATTTTTGTGTGTTTTTAATAAAGAAATAAGCAAACAAAGCAAAAAGAAACTAAGAAAAACAAAAATAACAAAGTAAAGAGATTGGTTATGAGGGACTCCCCTTGTGAAGATGTCCTTGACTCCCCAGCAATGGCGCCATAAAAGTGCTTGACGGCTCGTGTATTAACAAGCTCGTTACGGAACCCCAAGAAGAAGGTATGATGATCCATCATCAAGTTTCCCTCAGTTATGAAACCAAGGTTTAATCGAACCAATAGGAGCAAGGAAACACCCCAAAGGTGTTGCTAGTTAAGCCTTGGCAGGGCGCACTACCGGTGCTAGTAGCAACGTGGAGACCTGCACAACACAACCACAGAACTCTGTCCCCAACTTGCGACGAGGTTGTCAATCTCACCATGTTTTGCTGGAAACAAAGGATTAAACATATCGAATGGAAGGAAGTAATAGTTTGCAGAAAGTAAACACAAAACAGTAAACAGTTTATAGATTATATGTAAAAGAAAGGACCGGGATCCATAGTTCACTAGAGGTGGCTCTCCTTAGATAGATAACATGCTGGGTGAACAAATTACATCGAGGCAATTGACAAACATCGAGAAAGCAATACATGCATATACTAATCATCTTGAATCCTTTGAGAATTGATTGGGCATTACAACATTATACATAGACCGCCATCCAACTGCATCTATGACTAATAATCCACCTTCATGTTATCATCCGAACCCCCTCCAGTATTAAGTTGCAAGCAACAGATTATTGCTTTATGAATTGCGTGTAAAGTAAACAATATGATTGTTCTATGAACAAAGGATTGTTGTTTTCTCCCTAGTAGCAACAACACATCTAGTACCTTAGAGATTTCTATCACTTCCCCAGATTACCAAAGGTATGAACCCACTATCGAGCATAAATACTAACTCTTGGAGTTGCTAGCATCTACTTGGCCAAGATAGCTACTAACAACGGAAAGCATGCAAGATCAAAAATAACAAAGACATGATAGAATCAATAATCAATCTGAATTAGCATCTCAATATCCATCGGATCCCCGCAAACACAACATGCAGAATTACAAATAGATGATCTTGATCATGAATGGAGCTCACAAGATCTAAACATGAAAGTGCAAAGGAGGAGAACCAGCCATCTAGCTACTACATGGATCCGTAGTCCAAAGATGAACTACTCACGCATCACACGGTAGGCTTGTATGGTGATGAAGAAGGCCTCCAGGGTGAATTCCCCTCTCCGGCAGGGTGCCGGGAAGAGCTTCAGATCCCTCCCGATCTAGGGATGGAGATGACGGCGGCTACAGACTCTTTCGTGGATTTTTGGTCGGGTGCTTAGGGTTTTCGTCCCGAGGGCATCTTATAGGCGGAAGGAGAGGCCGAGGGGGTGCCTGGGCTGGCCACACCACCCCATGGCGTGGGCCAAGCCTGACCACGTGGCTAGGTGGTGTGGACGCCCTCTGGCCCTTCTCCGTCTCGTATTTTGGCATCTGATGACTTTCGGAAAAATAGGCACTTTGGCTTTTGTCCCGTCCAATTCCAAGAATATTCATTTTCTGACTTTCCTTGAACCAAAAACAGCAGAAAACAGGCAGCTGGCACTATGGCTCTTGTTAATAGGTTAGTCCAAGAAATCATATGAAAAGTACTCCAAAGTGTGGGCAAAACACAAGAAAGTGGATAAAACCAATCATGGAACATCAAAAATTATAGATACATTTGCAATATATCACTAGGCTTGATGGTAACCCTAGTAGTAGTTGAATTGCTTGTAAGATGAGTTGCCTTGATCTGCTAAGATGAATTGCCTTGATCTATTGTCTAATGATTTGCCTTGATCTGATGTCTGACTTTTTTCTTAGGAAGTAGTATGAGGTACTTTATGAAACATAAGTCCGAAACTTTCGAGAAGTTTAAGGAATTTCAAAGTGAAGTGGAAAATCATCGTAACAAGAAGATTAAATTTCTGCGTTCTGACCGCGGAGGTGAATATCTAAGTTATGAGTTTGGCATGCATTTAAAGAAATATGGAAAACTTTCGCAGTTGACACCGCCGGGAACACCACAGCGTAATGGTGTGTCCGAACGTCGTAATCGAACTCTCTTAGATATGGTTCCGTCTATGATGTCTCTTACAGATTTACCGCTATAGTTTTGGGGCTATGCATTAGAGATAGCCGCATTCACTTTAAATAGGGCACCATCTAAATCCGTTGAAACGACACCGTACGAATTGTGGTTTGGAAAGAAACCTAAGTTGTTGTTCCTTAAAGTTTGGGGTTGCGAAGCATATGTAAAGAAGTTACAACCTGATAAGCTTGAACCCAAAGCGGAGAAATGCGTCTTCATAGGATACCCTAAAGAAACAATTGGGTATACCTTCTATCATAGATCCGAAGGCAAAGTTTTCGTTGCCAAGAATGGATCCTTTCTTGGGAAGGAATTTCTCTCGAAGGAAGTGACTGGAAGGAAAGTAGAACTCGATGAGGTTATTAAACCTTCTCTCGGATTTGAGAGTAGCGCAGCACCGGAAGATGTTTTTGTGCCGCCTGCACCAATTGGAGAGGAAGCTAATGATGATGATCAAGAAACTTCAAACGAACTTACTGCTGAACCTCGCAGGTCAACGAGGGTTCATACCACTCCTGATTGGTATGACTCTGCCTTGAACATCATGTTGGTGGACAACACTGATGACCCTGCGACGTATGAAGAAGCTATGGTGAGCCCAGATTCCGACAAATGGCTAGAAGCCATGAAATCCGAAATGGGATCCATGTACGAAAACCAAGTGTGGACTTTGGTGGACTTACCGGATGGCCGTAAGGCTGTCGAGAACAAATGGATTTTCAAGAGAAAAACAGATGCTGATGGTAATTTTACCGTCTATAAAGCTCGACTTGTCGCGGAAGGGTTCCGACAAATTCAAGGAGTTGACTATGATGAGACATTCTCACCAGTAGCGAAGCTAAAGCCTGTGAGGATTTTGTTAGCAATTGCTGCACATTTCGATTATGAGATTTGGCAGATGGATGTCAAACGGCGTTCCTTAATGGTGACATTGAGGAAGAGTTGTATATGGTACAACCCAAGGGTTTTGTCGATCCTAAAGATGCTGACAAGGTATGCAAACTTCAACGCTCCATTTATGGACTGAATCAAGCATCCCGGAGTTGGAATCAAAGTTTTGATAAAGTAATCAAAAACTTTGGATTTATACAAACTTATGGAGAAGCTTGTATTTACAAGAAAGTGAGTGGGAGCTCTGTAGCATTCCTAGTACTATATGTAGATGACATATTTTTGATTGGGAATGATATAGAACTTCTTAATAGTGTCAAAGCCTATTTGAATAATAGTTTTTCAATGAAGGATCTTGGCGAAGCGGCATATATTCTAGGCATCAAGATTTATAGAGATAGATCAAGACGCCTAATAGCGCTTTCACAAAGTACATACTTAGACAAAGTTCTAAAGAAGTTTAGAATGGAAGATAGCAAGAAAGGGTTCGTGCCCATGTTGTCAGGTAAGACCTTGAGTAAGACTCAAAGTCCAGCTACGACAGAAGATAGAGAGAAAATGAATAATATTCCCTATGCCTCGGCCATAGGTTCTATCATGTATGCCATGTTGTGTACAAGACTAGATATAGCACATGCTGTTAGTTTGACTAGCAGATATCAAAGTGATCCTGGAATGGAACACTGGACAGCGGTCAAGAATATCCTGAAATACCTAAAGAGGACTAAGGATATGGTTCTTTCTTATGGATGTGATGAACAACTTGTTGTAAACGGTTACACCGATGCTAGTTGGAACACCGATCCGGATGACTCGAAGTCACAGTCGGGATACGTATTTATTTTGAATGGTGCTGCAGTGAGCTGGAGGAGTGCCAAGCAAAGCGTTGTGGCAAAATCTTCAACCGAATCGGAATACATAGCTGCTTCGGAGACTGCACAAGAAGCCATATGGATGAAGGAATTCATTACTGAACTTGGCGTGGTTCCCAGTGCGTTGGACCCGATGGCTATCTACTGTGATAACACAGGTGCCATAGCTAATGCACAGGAGCCAAGGTCACATAGCAAGCTGAAGCACATCAAGCTACATTTCCATGCTATTCGCGAGTATGTCCAAGATGGCGACATAAAGATTTGCAAAGTACACACTGATCTGAATGTGGCAGATCCGTTGACTAAACCTCTCCCTAGGGAAAAGCATGACCAACACCAGAACGCCATGGGTGTTAGGTATATTACCATGTAATCTAGATTATTGACTCTAGTGCAAGTGGGAGACTGATGGAGATATGCCCAAGAGGAAATAATCAAAGTGGTTATTATTATATCTTTGTGTTTATGATGAATGTTTACATCCCATGCTATAATTGTATTATTAGGAAACACTAATACATGTGTGTTTTGTAAACATAAAAGAGTCCCTAGTAAGCCTCTTGTTGAACTAGCTTGTTGATTAATTGATGATCATGGTTTCCTGATCATGGACATTGGATGTGATTAATAACAAGATTATATCATTAGGAGAATGATGTGATGGACACACACCCATAGTAAGCGTAGCATAAGATCAAGTCATTAAGTTCGTATTGCTATAAGCTTTTAAATGCATAGTAACCTAATCCTTCGACCATGAGGTTGTGTTAATCACCATCACTGGATGGGTACTTTGATGACATCAAACACCGCTTCGTAACTTGGTGGTTATGAAGGTGTCATTGGGTATTCTGAAAGTATGTGTTGAAGCGCATGGACCAAGATTGGGATTTGTCCATCCATATGACGGATAGATATGCTCTGGGCCCTCTCGGTGGAATGTCATCTAGTTAGCTTGCAAGCATGTGACTGGGTCACAAGGGATGACATAACATGGAACGAGTAAAGAGTACTTATCAATAACGAGGTAGAACTAGGTATGGAGATACCGACGATCAAACCTCGGATAAGTAGAGTATCGCGTGACAAAGGGAATTGGTTTCGTATGTTAATGGTTCTATCGATCACAAAGTCATCGTTGAGTATGTGGGAACCGTTATGGATCTCCAGATCCTGCTGATGGTTATTGATCGGAGAGGTGTCTCCATCATGTCTGCATATTCACGAACCGTAGGGTGACACACTTAAGGTTCGAAGTTGTTTTAAGTAGATATGGAATGTGCGTTGGAGACCGAATGTTGTTCGGAGTCTCGGATTGGATCCGGGACATCACGAGGAGATCCGAAATTGTCCGGAGAATAAGATTCATATATTGGGGATCATTTTCTAAGTTAGGAAATGTTCCGGAGTATTTGTATGAGGATTTTAGAAGGTTTCGGAATGTTCCGGAAGGTTCTAGATGATTTCTTGGAGTTTGCTTGAAAACCAAGAAAGGATCAAAGAATCCTTGTGGGGCAAGACAAGGAGTAGTGGGGGAGGAGGACTCCTCCCCCCTCCCAATCCGCCGGCCAAGGGAGAGGGGAGTCCTACAAGGACTCCACCTCCCCATGGCGCCTCCCTCCTTTAAATAGAGGGGTGGAGGCGCCACCCCCTGGCCTCCTCCATTCTTGCCCTTGCCCCCTCTCTCCTCCTCTTTTCTTCTGCTCAGGCTTAGGCGAAGCCCTGCAGAATTCTCTACTCCACCACCACCACCACGCCGTCGTGCTGCTGGGATTCCGTGGAGAAGATCTACTACCTCCGCTGCTCGCTGGAACGGGGAGAGGAAGGTCTGCTTCGACTCCGCACGTGTGACCGACTGCGGAAGCGCTGCCGGAACGCGGCGCCGGAAGGATCGTCCACTCGATCTTGAGATCGGCAAGTGATCGACTACATCAACCACGAGATCCAATCTCGTAACGCTTTCGGATCTACAAGAGTTAGTACAGATCTATCTCGTTGCACATGTCTAATAGATTAGATCTTGGCTTTTATCTAGATTAGATCTAGGTTTTGTTCATTCTTGCGGTAGAATTTTTTTGTTTTCCATGCTACGAACCCATCAATACCATCCTCTCTTCCATTCTAGTCAAAAACCCTCGAACTGTCAAAAATGGCTAAGTCTAGAATACTATTATCAAGATCACATCATTGGGACTCCCTCATTTCCAACCCTTGTGCATTTTTGGCAATGAACTTGAACCATCTAGTATACCATCATAATGTCTACAAAATCCCAATCTTTGCCTTGGATATACCATCCTATAATCCACTTGTTCTTGATGGTTTGGTAGGCAAGAAAATAATAATTCCTGCAAATCTTATCAACATGCCTACTTTGGTAGAAGCTCACATCTTCATTCTATCTTATTTTGACCAACTCTTGCCATGGATGTGTTCTACGCATGAATTTCTATCAATCCCTACTTCACTTCTTTCAATTTGAGCTCTATGCTTCTAAACCCCCCCATGGTTTTGAAGGCTAGCTGATAATCTGTTTTGGCACCCTTATTTTCTTCAAAGTTTGTCATCAATCCTTGGTGAGCCCAACCATGATCAACCTAAAACCTCTATACCATGGTGATAAACATCACTTGGTCTATCCATACATATATCCAATGTTCCAAGGGGAGGTATGAGCTCCAAGATCTAATAAGGTTTTGGTGGTATCAAATTAACTTTGCCCAAGATCCTCTTTTACATTGTTTCTACCCAAATCAAGCTTGATACTCAAAACCAAAGGTTGAAAATGGTTGAAACATCATGTAATCATAATCTACCTTGAATCTAAAGAATTATCAAATATTATCCATAGTTCTTTTGACCCAAAAGGAATTAAATTCCTTTCTTTTAACAAACTCTCAAAACACTCCCTATAAAGGAAAGTTTAGCTTTCTCCAAAACACATCTCCATCTTTAGGCACATTTGAGCCCTAAATATCATATCCTATATTCCAACTTCAAAAATAAATATTTTTGAAGAGCCTTAATAATTATTTTTGCCTATTTTCTTAAATGGCTGAAATGGAATAATAAATGGTTTAAATATTTTACCCTCCAATAAATCTTGGGAAAATACTAAAAGGTGTGAATTCATATTTTGGACCATCCCAAACAAAAAACTCCCCATTTCCTATTCAAATTTATCAAATGAATTCAGTAAACTCAATTCAACACTTGTTGAATAACTAATACAAAAAGGATCTAAAAAGATCCAATAAGTCCCAATAATTTATCAAGGTTTATCTTGACCCTTTCCCGCAAAAAAAGGTTTATCTTGACCCTACCACCTACCAGCATCATCAACTCATATTCCCAAGATGAATTTTGACAAAGCTCTTCATGATCATCAAACATGACCACTTTGAGTTTTGACAATATTTCTCATCTAAATCTTCTTCTCACCACCACCAAGGCACACGGATGACGACCACAGCAACCTTTACCCGTCTCTAGTCGATGCTACTATACCAATACACTGTAGCACCTATCACTCCTTCTCTCTTATGGTTGGAAGTGAGATAATGAGTGAGAGACAAAGCCTAGCAAACAAAGCTTGATCTTTTAAGCCACAGCAGATGTAGCACGCCTTACCCCTCTCTCTGGTCGTGTAGCAGGCCCCACCTCATTCTCTCCACCGCCCTCCTTCCCTATCCTAGCCTAGCTCCCTTTTCCATGTCCAAACATGGACTTTGTCCAAACCTAGACTTTGTCCATCATCGACTAACTTCCTCAGGTACTTAGTACACCGACCAACCAAGTTTCCCTTCCTCGGCTCATTTACCTCCCCCACCTCACTACTCTCTTCCCCCACATGCCCCAACCCTCTCTCTCCCTAAGAAACCGAGGAGATGAAGCTCAAACCCGAGGTGGTGCAAGCGTGTTTTGAGGAGAACCATCAGTCCAGGCAACCACATTCTCTGATATGCCTCTCAGTGAAGTCCCTATCCCCCGATCCTTCTGCACATGCCATACTTTGGTCTGAGATACTTGGAGGCTCCCACCGTACCTCGTAACCGAGTAGAGATTCTCCAACTCACAAGATTGCTTTCAGACCCCGGACATCAATGCATGCACACCCGGGAGTCACCAGGACCTCCCCACTCCCCTCAGTGGCCTCTCCGTTGTCATGCAACATCATCCGAGGGTGCCTTGGCGAACACCTGAAGGTGTTGCACCGTCGTGGAGTTCACTGTGTTAGATCTACACCATACCAGATCGTGTCACCCCTCTCTATGGTTGCCGGCATGCACCGCTTCACCTTGCCGCCTCCAAGTCACCACTCTACCCTGCAAGGAAGCACCCGCACTCCTGCCGAGCCGCGCTAGAGTTCCTCGCCATCTCGGGACAGAGGAAGAAGATAGCCGGGGGCCATCGATTCCTATTTAATCGAATGACCCCGGTAGCTTGATACCCCTTTGGGGTCCCGCTCTCACTGGTAGCTAGGCCCCAGCTGGCAGTTTAGATTTGTAACTCTCCTACAAAAAGGGATGGCAGGTTGGCTGGATTCACTTTAAAAGCCCATTTGGTCCCCCAGATATGGCCCATGATATCAGTTGCTCCTTTTTCTTTTTTCAGAATTCCCTGATCTAATAAATAAATTTTAGATTAAATCAAACTAAAAATACAGAAGCCTATAAACCTTTAGATCCAAATTTATATTATTACATGTAGGTTTTTTATAACACGCAGATGAAACCCCAGGGCCAGATTGATCCTTATTATTTTCTGGAAATTAAACTACTAAGAAGTATCCTTTCTAAGAAATAAATTCCACATTGAGTTCCCTTGATCCAAATTGAGCAATTTAAATTTCCTCTGGTAGGTATTAAATGCACCGATCTCATGAACCTTGTCTCATGTCCATTAGAGATCTATATTGACTGTAGAGAAAATAACAATCATATGTTATCTGCCTTGGGTAAATTCTCTTGGTCAAAATAAAAGTTGTTTTGACCTAATTCCAATTCTCAGGATACATGAAGTACAAGGTCTATACAAACCCAGGAGCTTAGTGTTTATTGGAGCATTGATGAATTTTGAGGATTTAAACTCCTCTAAGAGTAGTATTTTCACTAGTAAAATCACACCAGTAGTTCTAAAACTCCAAATGGGACGAATCCAAATTCTACAAAAAAGGTATTTGAAATACCTACAATGTTCCCTTGGATTAATATCAAAATATTCTCTAGTTTTAAACTGGTGAAAAAGACAAACTTAATATAGAACTCACTTTGGAATTTTCCCAAGGGCATTCTGGTAATTATTTTGAGGTGTTTCCAACTCCCAAAAATAAAAAAACTCATGTATATACCAAACCCTCCGATGACAAATTTAATTGAGCTCCAGATCTTTTATGGTGAATTATTCACCTAAACTAGGGTTTATTCCACTATAAAATTCATATATAAGAAAAGAAAATTGATAAAATCATGAAACCAATTTTGTTGGCCTTGTTATTTGAATACCCACCCGTTGATATCAATTTTGTATATTGATATCATACAGAACCAATCATTGTCCTTAAACCCCTTATTCAAGTGGTCTTTGACAAATAAATCACAAAAGCAAATCCACAAAGACAACTAAAATATTTCCAAATGCTCTGATCTCAATCTATCAAAACCTACTTAACTTAGTAAGGTGTTTGAATGTTTGCTTGTTGTCTTGTATTGATGCTGGTATGACTGGTGTTGATTGTGATCTTTGTTTCTCTTTAACAATGATAGTTGCAATAATATTGAAGACCCTACGAAGATGGTTACTATTGGTTATTATTGTATTCTAAGAATAAGTCCAGGGACATATGGCCTTATTTCTGATCACAAGTGAGCCACCTTCTTGCTCATAAGCCTTGTCCAACTATTTTACTTATGCATGTTTTACCTACCTTGTTATGAAAAACTACATTCTTCTACAATATGATGATTTATACCTAGTAGTGGCATGGCTCCTCCAACCAATACCATTTGTACTACTAAGGACAACCACTTTGATGACAGCTAATTGTCCCTAATATGGTAGATGGTGTATAACACCATACTCCTTTGGATACCCTGTTTTAGCTGAAGCAAATCTATAGGATGGGAAGACCCCAAAAAAGTTTTACGAAATGTTTTCTGATAAAACCTTGGTGAGGTCTGACCTACCAAGAGAAGCTTGAGAAAGGAAAAAGGGTTTTGTTTTACAAAATGCTGAAGGAAAGATGGAGGGAAAATGGTTACGAAAACGCACCAGTTTCTTTGTAGTTTTGCCAGAACAATTAACTTATGCAACTACATTACTCTGTAATGGGATAAGGATGGACTTGAAGTTTGCTACTCTGGTATAGGAATTCTCACAACTACTTCTAAGGGATCATCTCCCTCTAATGCCCGGGGATCCTTTACAGAAAGGGTCAACTGTTAGACAGTCACCTAGAGGAATTGCGAACTTCCCTCGAGAGCAGCTAGCCGATACTATGAGCCTCTCATTGAAAGTGCCCACTCTCGAGTAGTCAGAATGCGCTCCAGTTGGTCTTTGGCCCAGACGTCCCGGTGTTGAGAGGAAAAACTCATAGGGTAGGGCCTATACTAGAGTGGCATCCAGAGAGTCTTGATTGATTACTCGACCACGATCCGTAGGTGATTAGGGAAGGGTACCCGGATGGTGTGGGTGAGTGTAAATATATTCGAATAACCATGTCCACCGTCATGGATGGTTGGGAAGGTTGCTGTAGAGCGGTGCTAGTTTTGATTTAAAAAAGGATTCAAAAAAGCAAGAGCTTTGGAAATGTTGTTACCATGGGATGGTCCAATAGGAAGGAAAGGAGTTGGTCATGATATGACCGGAAGGAAGACCAAATGGGTGACCCGGTACTAGTGATTCCAAAAACTTTTCAAAAGACTTCAAAAATGTTTTAGAAAAGTTTTCAACAAAGATATGTAGATGCTATATCTACAAGAGAAACTATTTTAGAAAAGAACCTCTCTTGGAGCCCTCCTACTACCACATCTATATTGCATATCCTCTTATTGTTATTCTCTTAAGGTGGTTTGCGAGTACATTCAAAGTACTCACTAGCATTGTCCCTAGCTGTTAACTTGGTTATATATTGAGAAGAAGGTGATGTTGACGACTATGCGGGCAAGGACATTCTACCAGTCAGTTGCATGTAGGTTAAGGCATGGCTCGGGCTCTACGCTTTGCTGAAGTTCCGATGATGTTGACTAATGTAGCCATAATGGCAACTAAGGTATGACTTGTATCCGCTTGAGTAAGGGATGTTTACTTTGATACTTGTCAGTTATGTGCCAAGACAAACTGATGATGGGATCGTGGTGTATGCATAACAGGGATTCTCGGAGGATTAATATGGGGACCTATAGACTTGGTATTAGAGCCATCCTGACTAAGGAGAACCTTAGTTAGCATGGTCGTTAGACAAGAACACTATTTTGGAAACACGAGCTTTCGAAAACTAATTCCTCAAAACATTTCGAAAGATTCTACCTCTTATTTCATTCTAGTTTGAATGATTTCTAAAATGACTTCCTCTATCTCTCATCCAAATTCCAACATACGGATTTCAAACAAATAATACCTTGAACTAGTTTAAGACGATACTGCCGAGATAAAGAGAAGCAACTACCAGCAAACACAAGGAGACTACAAGATCGCCCTACCAACGGAATCCTCGAGACCATAAGAATCAAGTGTTGCACTGCCGAGAAAACATCCAAGGATATGACAAAAGCTTATTACGCTAGTTAGTGACCAAGACTCTTAGAACGACGAAATCTAGGATAAATATTCCTAAAATAGGATTCCCCTATGCCGCGAGTAGTTAACTCCTTTGTCCTTATAGTAGGCCGTGTTTTCTTGCCTAAGTGCATAATGTGTTGCTTGATGTGTGCTGTTTGCATTTCTAGGTTAGGAAGAACTTTGCGACTCCCTCGCTCTGTTCATCTTCTAGGTATGACCTGGCTTGTTTGACCCTAGTCAAATGTGTTTTGGGAACCGATACCCCACCTAGTAACTTAGTAAAACCCCATGGTAGTTGTCGCTAGCTAGACCTATTAGAACCTCAGGAATTATGAGAGAAATATTATATCCAAAAAGTAGGACTTCAACCTCGTCAAGTCAGAACAACTTGAAGATTACTCCCCGACAGGATGTCATACTTTGTTAAACTCACTTTGTAAGACTCATCACCAACACTGCGCTCCATCATTCATCTGGCGACAATAGCAAGAGTCTCGTTGAAGTTAGAAGGCTACCACTGAGGGATCCCCACCATCCACAAGAAGCCATAAGACTTGCTAACCCAGACAAGAAGTAATGACCTGACTCCACTAAACTTCGGTATATTAGAACCTTAGACATCCCCAAGAGACTAACTAGTCTAGTCAACCCTACCCAAATCGACATGAAGTCCTCACTAGAAGGCCAGAATACTCTAAAGCCCTGAAGACAAGGATGCATGAATACACCAAGTCTACTCTGCCATCGAGCAGAAGCAACACAAAGAATTCCAGTGAAGACGTTGCCTACAAACTTAGATGCCTCTTCTCTGACTAAATACTTGCAAAAAGAGCTATTAAGCGCTAACTTGCCCTGAGCTAACTTCACTAGGAAACCATCCCCTACAAGGTTTGCAAAATAGGAAGTCACTCGAAGACCTCAACTCCAAACCCAAGGAGATACAACCTTCTTTAGTATCACATCAGCACTCCAGGATGGAAGATCTGCACCACTCTCGAAGGGCCTTAATGACGTTATAAGGTGGAAAGACTACGTCTTTTCACTCAGATCCCGAAGACTGTATACCATAAGATACTTTAGGAAGAGTTCCACATCTGACGTCCTTACCTAGGAATCAACTCGAGATTCATCAAAACCTTAGAGGATAGACCTCATCAATAGCTGTTAGAAGTCTACTAAATATCCTAGTACCATAGAAGCCCCAAATCAAGACAACTTGAATACCTGAAGTCCACAAGACTACAGAATCCGACCAAACTATCCTCCCAAGGGTTAGAAGAAGAAAATGAACTCAATGTTTAAGAAGATTCCACGAAGATTTGTCTCGGCTATTCTAGTTGTAAAGATCCACCTGAAGGATCACCGGATCACTAACCCCTTAGTTCTAACCCATTTAGAGGACTTGCAACTCTAGCAAGATTCGATTAGGCTAAGTATGAATATAGTAGTATATAAGCCCCGCATGACCCAGTTGGTGGAAGTACTTTGAAGTTTCCAACCCCGGAAGGAAGATGGGCGATAGTCTTCCGACATCATCCGACGACTCCAAGAAGGAAGAACTGGCGTAAACTTTTCGATCTACCCTAGTTTAATCCTAAGGGGGAAAGACCGTGTCGTTCCCCCCAAAAATAGAGCAACCCTCTGTCAGACGCAACCCCAGAAGCCTTGCCCCTAAAACTGTTAAATAGGATATGAAAAGCCGTTAAGTAACACCGTGGACTCTTATAGAAGAAGACATCAAGCTGTAGATTCTATCATCAGAAGAGTACTTCACGGAGTTCATTTTAGAGCTATGTCGCCCATCGTAGGCTGTTGAGGCATCGAGTTCGAAAGAAAAATAAGCTCATCCATCGCAATCAGGACTAGAACCTCCTCAACACTCCGTAAATCCAAGATGATTGAAGTTCAACCTCACCGACGCAGTGACCATGTTCAAAGAGAAACCCGACAAGTTAGTACACAGGAAACACATAGCACTAACCCCAAAACAAAATCCCCTAACCTTACTCTCCCGAATCTTAGGACGAGATTCTTTTAAGGGGGAAGGTATGTCACATCCCAATTTCATAAATCCTGATTAGTTGTCCGGAATGCAAAAACTAGGGGGAACAAAAACTTTTCTTGTTTAGTGATGTAGTTTTTGCTTGTTGTTTGCTTGTGCTTGTGCATCTAAATGTATACCATATGATATACTCCGTACCTCACCAGGAGCTGACAAAAGCTATTTAACAAGATTGTCTTGGCTTATTTTTCATATTCTCAAATGTTCTGGCATTTCAAAACTTGAGCCAAGATGTCTTTGCAACACTAACTATTTTAGTAGTTTCTATTGACCAAACTATGGAGATCTATATAATATAATCTCCTTATGTTTTCAAGACGTAACTTTTAACTACTCTTACCTCTAGGTTTCTCCAAAACCTTCTACAAGCTTTTGAATTCCACTCTTGGTAGAAATACCAAGGACTCTTATCTACTTCAAAACCCAATCTTTTCAAAATACTTATCCTTACCTCCAGATAGGATTGATGGTAACCCTAGTAGTAGGTGAATTGCTTGTAAGATGAGTTGCCTTGATCTGCTAAGATGAATTGCCTTGATATGTTGTCTGATCATTTGCCTTGATCTGTTGTCTGACTTGTTTGCTTAGGAAGTAGTATGAGGTACTCTAGGAGCTAATCCTCTTCAACCAATCCCTAAGCAGGAATACAAAGTTGGATCTGATCCCTAGTCTCTAGGTGATCATCTAAAACCCATAACAATATCATTTGTAAAACTATCATTTTCTAGAAGTTTCCAAGTCAAGGAAGACCAATATCAAGCATGTATCTATCCTACTCAACCTATACTTCATCATAATCCACTTGATGATGATTTGGACTCCAACATCATCTCGAAACTATCCTCTCTTCCATTCTAGTCAAAAACCATCAAACTATCAAAAATGGCTAAGTCTAGAATACTTTTATCAATATCACATCTTTGGGACTCCCTATTTCCACCCTTGTGCATTTTTTGGCAATGCACTTGAACCATCTTGTATACCATCATAAGGACTACCAAAGCCCACTCTTTCCTCTTGCTAGACCATCCTCTAACCCACTGGTTCTTGATGGTTTGGCATGCAAGAAAATAATAATTCCTGCAAATATTATCAACATGCCTATTTTGGTAGAAGCTCACATCTTCATTCTATCTTATTTGAACCAACTCTTGGCATGGTTCTGTTCGACTCATGAGGTTCTATCAATACCTACTTCACTTGTTTCAATCGGAACTTTTTGTTTCCAAAGCCCACATGGTTTTGAAGGCTAGTTGATAATCTGTTTTGGCACCCTTATTTTATTGGGATTTCTATTTTCGTGCCCTCGGTTCGTTCGTTGTACTCAGTTTTCCCCAAACACTTAGTTTTTCCTCACTTTTCCCCACCCTCTATTCTGAAACCCTCAATGGCGCTCGAACAAGGGATGCCGTCAGGTCAAAGGCTTAACCGTTACATGCTGACCGATGGGAATGCTTTGGGGCGGGTTGTGCGTTGACCTCTACGTTATGTCGCGTCGACCGTTACATGCTGATAGGTGGGGCCAGGATACACAGCGGATCAGCCATCCATCTCTCGCTGATTATGGGGGACGTGGTGTGGGACCATGTGGGGCGCGTTTGGTGGTTTGATGTCTACGCACTTCTATTCTTGTCTACGCACTTCTATGCTTTGGGGCGGGTTTATAGAACAGCAGCAAGTTTTCCCTTAAGTGGATCAACCAAGGTTTATCGAACTCAGGGAGGAAGTGGTCAAAGGTATCCCCTCTCAAGCAACCCTTTAATCAAGATACAAGAAATCTCTTGTGTCCCCAACACACCCAATACACTTGTCAGGTGTATAGGTGCACTAGTTCGGCGAAGAGATAGTGAAATACAAGTGGTATGGATAATTATAAGTGGTAACGGTGATAGAAAATAGCTTGATGGCGTGGAAAAGACTAAAAGCAAACTGAAATAAAGATGGAAGCAAGTAAACATGTAACAGATCTAATTGCAAACGGTGTATCGATGCTTAGAAACAAGGCCTAGGGATCATACTTTCACTAGTGAACACTCTCATATAAATATCTTCTCTTCATGATACTACTCTTAACTACTCTCCGGTTGGACACTCTAATCAACGGTAGGGCTATAACATCACACCTCAAAGTAAGCCTTTCCCATCTAGAAAACCCAACACTGTCACCTTGAGTACTAGATGAGTCCAACAAACACCACAATTTCATAAAGACATCCAACTCCAAATATAACTCATAACAAGTATTTGTAATCTCTATCCTAAGTGCCACCATGGTGAGCACGCTGTCACTTTCACATACATGGGGAGAGGAGAGATCTATTAAAGCACTTGAGTAGCATAATAGATCTATAGATTACAAGCTCATGATCTCAATAAGATCATGCATAGAGAGAGAGATGAACACATAGCTACCGGTAGAACCCTTAGCCTCGAGAGAGAACTACTCCCTCCTCATCGTGGGAATCAGCAATGGTGATGGAGATGGCGGTGGAGATCGATGGAGATGGCTCTGGGGGCACTTCCCCGTCCCGGCAGGGTGCCGGAACAGAGACTTTCTGTCCCTCGAATCTCCCCTTCGGCGGCGGCGGTGCTATGGAACTTTTCGTGGCTGGAGGCTTGATTTTTTAGGGTTTATGCCTCAGGAGTCTTCTTATAGGCCAGAGGGCAAGGTCGGTGGGTAGGGGGCCCACACCACCTGGTGGCGCGGCTAGGGCTAGCCCGCGCCACCACGTGGTGTGGCCGCCCTATGGCCCCTCTCCGTCTCGTCTTATGGCTCCATGAGTCTTTCGGTAAAATATCGACTTTGGCTTTTGTCCGGTCCAATTTCGAGAATATTGATTTTCTGACTTTCCTAGAACCAAAACAGCAGAAAATAGGCAACTGGCACTGTGGCATCTTGTTAATAGGTTAGTCCAAGAAAGTGTATGAAAATACTCCAAAGTGTAGGCAAAACATAAGAAAGTAGATAAAAACCAAGCATGGAACATGAAAAATTATAAATACATTTGCAATGTATCAACATCCCCAAGCTTAACTCCTCCTCGTCCTCGAGTAGGTAAGTGATAAAAAGAAAGAATAATTTTTGAGGTGACATGCACCATCAAAGACTTGATCAAAGTATTTGTAAAACATTCAAAGCGGAGATCATAGTACTGCAATCATAACATGAAAGACAAAGTTCTAGCAATAAGCAAAGAAACTATGATGCAACATGAAAAGGCACAAACAAAAGATTCGTGAATAACAATGCTTTGCAAGACGTTTGTTTGTTTCACATAAAGAAAACATAGCATAATAGTATTCAGCTTGTCCCTCATAGAGTAGCAAATATAAATGCATAGGACACCTTCAAAGTTCATAAGAGTGACTAGATACAAATAGTTTAAAACAAGCAATATCAAGGTATGCATCAGTCAACAAGTCATGGGACAATGCACATAGAACTAAGAATGGCCACTATGCTCTCAAAGTAAGTGCATAAAGATAGAAGGTGGAGACTCAGGTGGAAGAAAGGCCTTCATAGAAGGAAGAAGGGATTCAAGTCTCATAAAGAGCTTCCAAAAATTATGGTACTTATAGCTTTTAGCTCTCATTGCCCCTATCATAAGCATCTTGAAGGTGGTTAAGGTTAAAGTGACACAACTAAGAGGATATGCTTGACAAGTTATAAACCAAAATCTCATGCCCCTTACTTATGAATACCGAACCTCATGCTACTCAACTTTAGTCACAAGTAAGCTCTTGTCATTGTAAGTACATGTGTATCACAAAGAACTGCCAACGGGGTACCCCTTGCACATGATACATGAACTATCCCATAATCAAAATGACAAGACAAGCAGACAATGAGCATCTCAGTGATCTTTTTATTTGCTATTTGCATAGGTGTTTATTGAGGATGCTTCATAGAGTGCTCATTATGGTGATGCTGCAAGTTTCCACCATGATTAGGCATGGCTTAGGCTAGTGGCCCAGGCGTTTCTCTAACACACATACAAACTCCATGATCTTACAAGTTCCACTTTTATTTCACACCGCCGAGATCCATAAGCAAAAGAACATGATATCAACGGGGTACAAAGTACAAGTGCAATGTTGAAAGCGTTCCCCATGATACCTGGTTCTGCTAACTTCAACTTATAAAGCGCAAGCATATACGCAACAAAGAAGGACCCAATGGTTCAAGTTTATTAGATGCAAAAAAAGTAAAGTGTGCCATCAAGTTCGTGAGAGCTTTAATCACTAGTTTTCTCATAACAAGTTTAATTTGGAAGATAAACAAAAGCATGAATATACTTGGAATAACATAAGCTAGTAGGTAGGTATGGTGGAATCTTTGGAATAACTTGGTTTAGGGAGTTGGATGCATGAGTGGAACTCATACTTGGTTGTGGAGGCTAGCAAAAGACTGGGAGCGACAAACTAAGAGAGCAATAATGGCCATAATCATGCAGAGCGACAAAACATCATTGATCAAAGCATAAAGTGATACTACAAGTTGAAAACTAAAGGATCATAAAGGCTATGGTGACTTGAGATAGTCATAACATGGTGTGAGCATGCGCCAAGTCAACCCAAATAAAGCATCAAAGGAGAATACCACTATACTATGCTTTAATATGCTAAAACAACGCATGATTCATCCAAGGCACATTAAGAAATATCAATTGTTTATAACAAGTCATGCTACAGCAAAGAATACTAAGCATAAAGCCAAAACAATATCAAGCATGGCATGACAAAGCATAGGCCACAGTCAAAAACAAGCTCTCTTTACCACTTAAGCATGAACTTTTCTACTCTTTTCCAAACCAAACCAAACTATTTGAAAACCAATGTATGAAAGAGGGGGGGGTCCAACCAATTTATTCAGCAAACTAAGCAAACAAAAGCAAACGAAAAACCAAAACAAAAACAAAAAGAAGACGCTCCAAGAACAACACAACTGTGCATGAAACAATAAAAATGAAGCGTTTGGAAGAAACCTGAGATTTTTATTGATGAAGAAGGGGATGCCTTGGGCATCCCCAAGCTTTGACGCTTGTACTTTTTGGATATTTCTTGGGGTGACACGTGTGGTATCCCCAAGCTTCAGATTTAGTCCATCCTTCATCGCATTACTCATTCCTTCCATACACCTGAAATTTTTCCTTCATACAAAACTTCACACAATCTTTATTAGCAACATTAGTGCACTCAAGATATATAAGTCTTAAGGTTCAGTTCTAACACCAAAAAACTTCCATTAGAACACTAGATACTGTAGCATTCCCTCAAAAATCTCAATTCCCCAAAATAACTCAAAAAGGAACCCGCAAGAAGCAAATGCAGAAAATGGCAGAAATCTGTCAAAACAGACCAGCAGGTAAAGACGAATTTTTTCGAAGACCTTATGTTGATCAAATAAAAACGTGTTGAACTAACGAAAGTTAGATAACAACCTGGGGCAGAAGCACAAAAAAGAACAGCTCCATCTGACATACAGATCTCTCTCACGAATGTCTACGGTGAAGCACAAAAACCTGTTTCGGGACAGCAACTTTCCCAATCATTACTTCTCTCTCATTAGAGGTTACTCTTGGCACAAAAAGCAAATAAAAAGGATACGGAGAGGTTATTAAAGAGGTAATAACTTCCAAGACTCATCTAAAACTTTTGGATTATCTCCCAATAAGTACTTTTCTTTAACGCCTTTAAGTTAGGCATGATAGTTTGAGAAGATGCTCACATAAGAAATATGAATTGAAGTAAAAGAGAGCATCAAGAAGCAAATTCAAAACACATTTAAGTATAACCCACTTCCTATGCATAAGAATCTTGTAAATAAACAAGTCATGAAAGCACAAAGAAACAAGCATAGTAAAGCAAAACAAGTGCAACTTCAAGACTTTCAACATAAAGAGGGGAAACTTAATATTATTGAGATGCATAAAAGCATGTTTCCCTCTCTCATAATAACTTTCAGTAGCATCATGAATAAAATTAACAATATAACTATCACATTAAACATTCTTATCATGAGCCACATGCATAAAAGAATTAATACTCTCCCTATAAGCATAGTCATTCTTATTAATTGTAGTCGGAGCAAATTCAACAAAATAGCTGGCATTATTATTCTCATCACCATAATCATCAAATATAGGAGGCATATTGTAATCATAATTAATTTTCTCCTCAATAGTAGGTAGACTAAAAATATCATACTCATCATTGTAATCCTCATATATTGGAGGCATAGTGTCATCAAAGTAAATTTTCTCCTCCATGCTAGGGGGACTAAAAATATCATGCTCATCAAAACCAGCTTCCCCAAGCTTATACTTTTCCATAGCATTAGCAATAATGGTGTCCAAAGAATTCATACTAACAACATTGCTATCAGCATGCAAGTAAAGTTCCATTGGTTTTTTAATTTCCTCTTCAAACACTTCATGTCCTAACTCAAGATAAATACTATAAAGCTCTCTAATTTTGTTGTTGTTTCCCATTAAACCTAACTAGTGAAAACAAGAAACAAAAAGACAAAATTGCAGAATCTAAAGGAAATAACTTCGAGCACTCACACCAGAGGATGTGAGTACCTTTTACCTTACCTCCTCGGCAACGGCGCCAGAAAATAGGCGTTTGCCGTGGGAGGTTCTTCTTCTTTAATCCTCCGGTGTGAATACCTTTTACCTTTCCTCCCCAGCAACGGCGCCAAAAAATAGGCGTTTGCCGTGGGAGGTTCTTCTTCTTTAATCCTCCGGTGTGAATACCTTTTACCTTTCATCCCCGGCAACAGCGCCAGAAAAGAGCTTGATGTCTACGCACTTCTATTCTTGTAGATAGTTGTTGGGCCTCCAAGTGCAGAGGTTTGTAGAATAGCAGCAAGTTTTCCCTTAAGTGGATCACCCAAGGTTTATTGAACTCAGGGAGGAAGTGGTCAAAGGTATCCCCTCTTAAGCAACCCTACAATCAAGATACAAGAAGTCTCTTGTGTCCCCAACACACCCAATACACTTGTCAGGTGTATAGGTGCACTAGTTCGGCGAAGATATAGTGAAATACAAGTGGTATGGATTAATTGTAAGTGGTAACGATGATAGAAAACAGCTTGATGGTGTGGAAAAGACTAAAAGCAAACTGAAATAAAGATGGAAGCAAGTAAACATGTAACAGATCTAATTGCAACGGTGTATCGATGCTTAGAAACAAGGCCTAGGGATCATACTTTCACTAGTGAACACTCTCATATAAATATCTTCTCTTCATGATACTACTCTTAACTACTCTCCGGTTGGACACTCTAATCAACGTTAGGGCTATAACAACACACCTCAAAGTAAGCCTTTCCCATCTAGAAAACCCAACACTGTCACCTTGAGTACTAGATGAGTCCAACAAACACCACAATTTCATAAAGACATCCAACTCCAAATATAACTCATAATAAGTATTTGTAATCTCTAGCCTAAGTGCCACCATGGTGAGCACGCTGTCACTTTCACACACATGGGGAGAGCAGAGATCTATTAAAGCACTTGAGTAGCAGAATAGATCTATAGATTACAAGCTCATGATCTCAATAAGATCATGCATAGAGAGAGAGATGAACACATAGCTACCGGTAGAACCCTTAGCCTCGAGAGAGAACTACTCCCTCCTCATCATGGGAATCAGCAATGGTGATGGATATGGCGGTGGAGATCGATGGAGATGGCTCCGGGGGCACTTCCCTGTCCAGGCAGGGTGCCGGAACAGAGACTTTTTGTCCCCCGAATCTCCCCTTCGGTGGTGGCGGCGCTGCGGAACTTTTCGTGGTTAGAGGCTTGATTTTTTAGGGTTTATGCCTCGGGAGGCTTCTTATAGGCTAGAGGGCAAGGTCGGTTGGCGGCCAGGGGGCCCACACCACCTGGTGGCGCGGCCAGGGCTAGCCCGCACCACCACATGGTGTGGCCGCCCTGTGGCCCCTCTCCGTCTCGTCTTCTGGCTCCATGAGTCTTCCGGTAAATATCGACTTTGGCTTTTGTCCGGTCCAATTCCAAGAATATTGATTTTCTGACTTTCCTGGAATCAAAAACAGCAGAAAATAGGCAACTGGCACTGTGGCATCTTGTTAATAGGTTTGCCCAAGAAAGTGTATAAAAATACTCCAAAGTGTGGGCAAAACATAAGAAAGTAGATAAAAACCAAGCATGGAACATCAAAAATTATAGATACATTTGCAATGTATCATGGTTACGTGCTCCCTGTCGTCTAAATTGAAAGTTTTATTTTTTGTTATTTTTATGATTGGCCTTTTTAAGAGCACCCTTTCCCCTCTCTCTCGCTAACAATTATGTTTTTTCCCAAAAAGGTAGCGAATCTAGAGCAGCTTCCCCAATTTGGTAGCAAATCTAGAGCAGCGAATCTAACACTATAAATAAATTTAGTAAATAGAGCAGATGTAGATTAAGCAGCTAATATAGGTTATATAGTACGGTACTTAACGAGGTTCGACAATTAGGCTGCTCAATAGCAGCAACGGACAAGTTCAACACAGATAAGACAAAAGAAGTTGCTTTACAACAGCAGCAGCACAAGATCAGTGGCCCCTCATGGCCTTTGCCTCCTCCCTCTGACGCATCCTCCACTTCTTGTTGCCCAGTCCCTTGACCTTGGGCGCCTTAGGCTTCAATGACGGCATGTGACCCTCCTCATAGCCACCTTCTAGAGGTTGCGGAGGTGAAGGTCGAGCGCCTGGTGCTTGGCTCTGAAGCCATGGACGTTCATGGACTTTCCGCAGGTCCTCACGTCCTTGGCATGCTTCATGAGAGAGTTGAAGTCCGTAGCGCGGAGTCTCCTGGTGGGGAAGAAGGGGCACCTATAGACGTCGCCGGTGAAGAAGTTGTTGTACTGGCCGTACTTTAGCCTCCTTAGCACATGACGAGTCTTGGTGTCCTTGGACTCGTCGTCGCTGTAGCCGTCGGTGCTATCCTTCTGTTGAAAAAAATAGTAGAGTGCAATAAGGACATGATTGAGATACTTTGATTATCAGGATTGATTATTTGCATAAATTAACTGATTGAGATCTCCTGATTATTCCCCAAATCTCAAACCAAATCGAACAATGATCCCAACTACGAGCAGGAGGGTTCAAATACGAATAGGGGGATTCATCAAAATACGAGATCTACCACAAGAGTATTAGCTACTGTTAAAATACGAACATCCGAACCCTAATAACATATGAGCTAGCATCCAACGATGGGAATGGTGAAGAACAAGGGAAGGGGAGAAAACCCTGGTTACCTCCGACCATGGGTCGGCGATGCTAGTGTCGTAGGGGTTCTCTGGCCTTATGTAATCAACCTCCTCGTAGGGGTTTCAGCCGAGTGGGATCTGCTCGAGACTGGCGGGGGCCTCCTCGCCGGTGGCTACGGCGGATGCGGGGACAGGGATGGCAGCTGCCTTCGATGCCTGGACGGGGGCATCTACGGGGATGGCGGCCTCCTTGCCACTGGCCTTGGAGGCGCCGATGGCCACCGCACCGTTCTTCTCCATCGCCCGCGTGGTTGTGGTTTTCTTGGGGATTTGCAGAAGGTGATGGGACAGTGGAGACGGTTGAGTGAGCGAGTGAGTGATGAGTGAGAGTGAGGACTCTATTAAAGGAGAAGGGAAACGACATTTCGTTGCACCACCGTGCACCACATAACCGCATGCGCTACTTCACTGTGCACGGTCACACGTGTCCGCTACCACCTCGTGAACCGCACATGCGTACCATGGGTCACGTTTTTTCCCTCGTGTCTAACCCTGGCGACTTAGTTGTGCTTAGTTTTGCTCTCGAGTGTAACACTGGCAGTTTGGTTGTACTCAGTTTTCCCTCCAATACCAACACTGTCATGTGCAATATACTCAGTTTTACCCTTCGGTTGTTGGTCAACAAAGAGTTAATGAATAGGTTTTAGCTATCTAAATGAATCATTTTATGCATAACAAATTCAAAAAGAGCAAAACATAGTGGCATCTACCCAGGGAGTCTTATTATGTGGCCTGCCACCATAAGAAATGTATATAAATCATGTTTTAACCTAGATGACCACTTCCCAAATCACCTACTATCTATGAATGTTCATGGCTTTCTACTCAAGCCTCTTCCCAAAACATCCCTTCCCAAAACATAGTTTATCTAAATGAGGCAATAATTGTCAAACTGGTGTATATTTGAATTGCAAATAGTTTGATGTATGCCAAGATGTATTTTATTTTATAAAAGATGCATTTTCAATTTTTTAAATATTTTTCTATTTTCTATGTGAATCCCTCTATTAGTCTTGTCCTTGGTTTTAAGTTCTACTCAGTTTTGCCCTTGGTTCTTAAGTTCTACTCAGTTTTGCCCTCTCTTAGTATCAATCTCTCGCACCTGTGCTCATCTTTGCTACTACGCTCTGATTGGTTGAGACACTTGTCACGCGGATCATACCCACTAACCGTTGATCCTCTGTGATTTAGCGGACATGATAACCCCTATATCTGTTGGGGGCACCCCTCTATCCATGCAAAATAACAAGTTTTCCACGTGTATTTTAACTCCATAAACAAATGATCTTGAATATAATTTAAGGGAACTTGTTCAAAGGTGTATAATTTGTGCATTACATTCCACTCTATGAAAATGATAATCTCTCAAGATTTTCTTAGCACAATATTATCACGTATTAAGTGCGATTTCAAAAAGTTTAAAGGTGTATAATTTTAGTATATGCAAATTTATGCATTACATTCCACTCTATGAAAATAATAATCTCTCAAGATTTTTTTAGCACAATATTATCATGTATTTAGTATGATTTCAAAGAGTTCAAAGGTGTATAAACTTTATATATGCAAGTTTATGCATTACATTCCACTATGAAAATGGGGGAGAAAATGATAATCTCTCAAGATTTTCTTAGCACGACATTATCATGTATTAAGTGTGATTTTAAAGAGTTCAAAGGCGTATAATTTTCGTATAATCAAGTTTATGCATTATATTTCACTCTATGGAAATGATAAATGATCAGGATTTTATTACACTAGTAGATAAAAGCTTATAGCCGGATTCCTTACCGCCGGCGAAGTGGGCCCAGGGTCGCCGGCGGTAAGGCCTTCCAGGCCTTCCTCGCGTTACTGCTGGCGAATATCTGCGTGGTGCGCTGGTGATACGTTGGTTATCACCGGCGAACACAACCTACGTGCGTCGGGGCTAACCTGTGCCTGAACCACGGAATAGGATCGAGAGATACCACCAGCGAATCTACATGCGCTTCGCCGGGGGTATTTTGTTTACTGCCTGCAAACCATAATGCACATGAGCTGGCGACCCCCGCGTGCCACCTACCACTCCCACGACCTGAGTCACGTGGTCTCTGTCGTCTCGCCTCGCTAGTCCCCAACCCCACCGCAGCGAGCAAAGCAGGCTGGCACGCACCCGCAAATCCCCAACCCCCACCCCCACGAAGGCGCGAGATCTTTCTCCCTCCCCCAGATCCACCTCGCCGACATCGCCTATCCTCGCCGCTGACTCTGGGGACACGATCCTGCTAAATGCATCGTCGGCATAGTCCAACATGGACGAGATCGAGAGCCTCATGTACAATGCACCCTCTGCCACCGTCCTCCCCGCGCGACCGCCCTCCCCCTGCGGCCGCCCTCCCCGCCGCGCGCCTCCATCCCCATCTCCAGCTCCCCCACACTCCTCCAAGCCGCCCCTCCCGACCTCCTCCATGCCCATCTTGGTGCCCCAGGCACCGTCCGCCTCCCCGCCCGCGTCCGTCTCCGTCGCCATCTCGCCTGAAGGCTTCGGGTCCCCACCCATCACGCTCACCGAGCCCGTCTAGGACACCGTCAAGCGCGACCTCGCCCGCATCGTCAGCAACCGCAAGCTCATCGTCTTCCCCAACCCCAACCGCGGGGACCCGGCAAGGCGCTCAAGGACTGGGACCTTTGGGGCCCCTTCTTCTTCATCGTCTTCCTTAGCCTCACCCTTTCCTGGTCTGCCTCTGTTAAGAAGGTATCTTCCATCCATTCCACAACCAGATCTCGTGGTACCCCTTGCATCCTCTCTGGAGCTGTATGTAGTTTTTTCCTAGTTATTGCTCGATCTGGTAGCTCTTATGATATCTCTTACGAGTTAGTAATAGATTGGACTGCAGTTCATTGAACTGTATGTTACGTTTCATGCTTCGTTTGGAGGCAAGCATCGGTGATAAACATCCTCTTGCAAGCTCAAAGTTGCTCTTGAGATAGCCGAAATCTGATGTGGTATGATTAGGAGTTAGACTGTTAGTTGTGTGAGATGGGATGGAATTAGAACAATCACTCATAATGCTGTATCTAGTTAATTTTGGATGAGGTGGGGATCATGTTCTTATTCAGCCGTTGGTTCTAGTGCCCTCGCTTCCGGTCATTGTCCCACATTGGTAATCGTGATTGCATCATGATAAGGAATTCCCCTAGTATTAGTTTTGGAGCCGATTTTAGTTGTTCGGTTATGGTTGTGTTTGACAATTGAGTGTTCCTTAGTTCTCAATTGGTTTGGAGGCGTCACAATGGTTAACCACTTAAACTTGATGGTCTGTACACTAGAGGTGAATGATGATCTGACATATTTGGTTGTATATCTATGATCGTGCCTTCGATCCATTCTGGTAAGCAAGAATTATCTAATAGACCTGCTGTAGACTTATGCTGAGCTGTAAATTTCTTTGTGCCATTATGACAATTTAGGTGGAATTCATTGTTATTTTATTGCACGACATGGTATAGCACTATCCTGAAATAATTGGAATTACTTGTGTGAATTTGACGCTTGAAATTTGCTAGATTTATATTTTTGGTGCAACCAAAATTTCATGCCTTTTGACACTTGGCAGATTTGTTCTCGTGGTAGTTTTAATTTCCTTGAAATCATGTATTCTTTTCTATACTTAATAGTCATTCATGATAAACTGTTGGACCCTTTGTTTGTTTATAACATACTAGGTCTCAACTACTAGTATGTTCAGTTCAGGTAAAAATGCAGCCCAACTAGCTACCTCTTGCAATGCATGTTATGTTATCCATGTCTTGTTCTTGATGTAGCCAAGTAAATCCAATGGGTATTCAATTTGTTTCTTTAAGAATTGCTAACTCAACTAGTATTCTCATTTCAGACCCAGATCAGCCGATGGTGTCCCAGAGTCGGCCATGAGAAGGTCACTCCTCTGCCTCGGCTTAGTCGTCTCTGGTCGCACAAGGATCCCGATCCTGGCCATGGAAGGCTTCTGCCACTCGAGGAAGCTGCTGCACGCCAGAGAGGAACCAGTATAGGAACCATAGAGGGGAGACCTGACCACCAGACGCAGGAAGGAGGAAATGGCTTTCGCCACCACCAAGTTACACTCCCACCACGAGAAGCAGCGCCTGGGCTTCGTCTCCTCCGATGTGCTTGCTAGTGAGACCTCTCATCCTTGTCTTCCTTTAGAGCTTTGTGTCGCAGGGTGCTGCCCAGGTATGTGTAGGAAAAAATGATCAAGCTTTGTTACGTGATTGCATCCCAGGTGATGGTTTTCCTAGGTTGACATTGTTCTAGATTTCATCTAGGCACTATTGGCACACAGATTCCGAGCTTGCACAAAGATCCAAAATTTCAGAACTATCTACATATTACAGTCTAGCTTGCGGCGATAGTTATTTCTTGTGCATCGGGTGGAGTACCATACTGATGTTATGGTATTTTGTAGGGCTAGAGGAGAAGACCAGAAGAAGGGATCTCGGCCATGCCATGTGGGAGAAAAGGAGAATCACAGCGAGACGGCAGGACCTGCCGGCTAGGTGCCGTGCTGGAGGTGCCCACTAGTAGGGCGATGTCGCTAGCGAGCTAAGATGGAGCCTGCAATGAGAAGGCGATGTTGCTGGCGAGCTAAGACGGACAACGTCAGCGGAGAACTGAGACGGAGCTACCGGCGAGAAGGATGCGGTGGACACGGAGAAGGTGGTCGCGGAGGAGGAGCCCAAGGTGGTCCCGCCAAGTCGGTGGAGAGATCTTCTGTGGCTGCGGAAGCAGGTCGTCTACGTCGTCGTCCGCGAGGAACACTTGCTTGTGCGTCGCCTACTTGCTGTTGGTCTGTGCGTCATAGTTGTAGTACTTGTTCAGTTTAAAACCTGTTCACTTTATATAAAATAAACATAGACACTTGACTTGATTGTGCGTTTACTATTTGTGTGGACCCGCTGCTTTTTTTAATCTATACGCACATACCGTAGGCGCACTAGGCCTAAGCGGCGGGGTATATTAAAGATACCGCTGGCAAACATGTGCGCTTCGCCGACGCTACTTCTCTGTACCGCTGGCGAACTGGGTTACGCGCTGGGGATAACACCGCTGGCAAACTGGGTTACGCGTCGGGGATAACATATTACCGTCGGCGAGATGATCTCCGGCGAATACAAATTTGCCGGCGGTAAGCCATTTTGGCGCGCTGACGGTAAGGTTTTCCCTAGTAGTGTTAGCACACCATTATCATGTCCTAAGTGTGATTTAAAAGAGTTCAAAGATCTATAATTTTCGTATATGCATTATCTTTCACTATATGAAAATGAATCTAGACAAAGGGCGCAAGCGCGGGGCTGGCTCGGGGTCCCATCTTGCAACGCCAACCTGGGTAAGCTGTGGGTCCGGCGCTCACGAGGATACGCTGTTGGTCCGATGCTCATGTGGATAAGCTATGGGTCCGATGTTGATTTGGATAAGTTGAGAGAGGTGTCCACTACGGGAACCGACTGAACATGGCCGCACTTGTCAGCATGTAATGGCAAGGGTACACTACAGGACCCGATAGAACGCGGCCCTACTCAACAGCACGTAACACCGAGGGTCCACTATTGGGACCCGACTGAACGCGGCCCCACTTGTCAGCACGTAATGGCAACGCTGACGGATGGCGAGTTTCATACAAAGAGATTGGCAAAAGTGAGGAAAAACTAAGCGGCGGAGGAAAACTGAGTACAACTAACGAACCGAGGGTACGAAAATAGAAATCCCTATTTTATTCAAAGTTTGTCATCAATCCTTGGTGTGCCCAACCATGATCAACCTCAAACCTGAATACCATGGTGATCTACATCACTTGGTCTATCCATCCATATAGCCTATGTTCTAAGGGGAGCTGTGAGCTCCAAGATCTAACCAGATTTTGGTGGTATCAAATTAACTTTTCCTAAGATCCTCTTTTACATTGTTTCTACCCAAATCAAGCTTAATATTCAAAACCAAAGGTTGAGAATGGTTGAAACATCATGTATTCATAATCTACCTTGAATCTAAAGATTTATAAAATATTATCCATAGTTCTTTTGACCCAAAAGGAATTAAATTCCTTTCTTTTAACAAAATCTGAAAACAGTCCCTATAAAGGAAAGTTTATCTTTCTCCAAAACACTTCTCCATCTCTAGGAATAGTTGAGGCCTAAATATCATATCCTATCTTCCATTTGAAAAATAAATATTTTTGAAGAGCCTTAATAACTCTTTTTGCCTATTTTCTTAAATGGCAGAAATGGAATAATAGATATCTTAAAAAGTTTTACCCTCCAATAAATTTTGTGAAAATTCTACAAGGTGTGAATTCATATTTGGGACCATCCCAAACAAAAAACTCACCTTGTTCAATTCAAATTTACCAAATTAATTCAGTAAACTCAATTCAACACTTTTTGAATAGCAAATATAAAAAGGATCTAAAATGATCCAACAAGTCCCAAATAATTTATCAAGGTTTCTCTTGATCCTACCCACCTACCAGCATCATCACGTCATCTTCCCAGGATCAATTTTGAGAAAGCTCTTCATGATCATCAAACATGACCACTTTGATTTTTGACAATATTTCTGATCTAAATCTTCTTCTAAACACCACCAAGGACCAAGGCACATGGATGACCACCACATCAACCTTTACCCCACTCTGGTCGAAGATATTGTACCAATACACTATAGCACCCATCTCCTCCTTGTCTCTTTTGGTTAGAAGTAGGAGAATGTGTGAGAGACAAAGCCTAGCAAACAAATCTTGATCTTTTAAGCCACGACATATGTAGCACACCTCACCCCTCTCTCTGGTCATGTAGCAGGCCCCATCGTCCTTGCCCTATCCTAGCCTAGCTCCCTTGTCCATGTCCAGACATGGACTTTGTCCATCATGGACCAACTTCCTCGGGTACTTAGTACCCCGCCACACCAGTTTCCCTTCCCCAGCTCATTTACCTACCTCACATTACTACTCTCTTCCCCCACACGCCCCAGCACTCTCTCCGCCTAAGCAACCGAGGAGATGAAACTCAACCTCGACGTGCTGCAAGCGTGTTTTGACGAGAACTGTCAGTCTAGGCAATCTCATTCTCTGATCTGCCTCTTAGTGAACTCCCTAGCCCCTGATCCTTCTCCTCGTGCCATACTTTGGTCTTAGGTACCTAGAGGCTTCCACCCTAGCTCATAATCGAGTAGATATTCCCCAGCCCACCAGATTGCTTCCGAACCTCGTTCCTCAATGCATGCACACCCGGGAGTAGCTAGGACCTCCCCACCCCCTCGGTGGCCTCTCCGTCAACATGAAGCATCATCCCAAGGTGCCTCGCCGAGCACCTGAAAGTGTTCTTCCGCCGTGGAGTTCACCGCGTTAGATCTACACCAAACCACATCGTGCTGCCCCTCTCCGTGGTTGTCGGCGTGCACCTCTTTACCTTACCGACTTCCCGTCGCTACTCTGCCCCGCAAGTAAGAACTCGCACCCCTACCGAGCCGTGTTAGGGTTCCTTGCCATCTTGGGACAGAGGAAGAAGATAGTCGGGGGCTGTCGATTCCTATTCAATCGAACGACCCTAATATCTTGATACCCCTTTGGGGTCCTCCTCTCACTGGTAGCTGGTCCCCGATTGGCAGTTCGGATTTGCACCTCTCCCGCGGGAAAGGATGTCGGGTGGGCCAGATTTGCTTTAAAAGCCCATTTGGTCCCCGGATCTGGCCCATGATATCAGTTGCTCCTTTTTCTTTTTTTAGAATTACCTAATCTAATAAATACATGCTGGATTAAATCAAACTAAAAATACAAAAATCTTCTAAGCCTTTAGATCAAAATTTATATGATTACATGTTGGTTTTATGTAACACGCAGATGAAACCCTAGGGCCAGATTAATCCTTACTATTTTCTGGAAATTAAACTACTAAGAAGTATCCTTTCTAAGAAATAAATTTCACAATGAGTTTCCTTGATCGAAATTGAGTAATTTAAATTTCCTATGGTAGGTATTAAATGCACCTATCTCATGACCCTTGTATCATGCCATTAGAGAAATATATTGACTATAGAGAAAATAAGAAAATCATATATTATCTGCCTTTGGTAATTTCTCTAGGTCAAAATAAAAGGTGTTTTGACCTAATTCCAATTCTCAGGATACATGCAATACAAGGTCTATATAAACATAGGAGCTCAATATTTATTGGAGCCATAATGAATTATGAGGGTTTAAGCTCATCTGAGAGTAGTATTTTCACTAGTAAAATCACACTAGTAGTTCTAAAACTCTAAATGGGATGAATCCAAATTCTATAGAAAGGTATTTCAAGTACCTACAATGTGCCTTTGGATTAATATCAAAATATTCTTCAGTTTTAGTCTGGTGAAAAAGAAAAACTTAATATAGAACTAAATTTGGAATTTTCCCAAGGGCATTCTGGTAATTATTTTGAGGAGTTTCCAACTCCCAAAAAATCACAAACTCATGTATATACCAAAACCTCCGTGGAAAAATTTAATTCAGCTCTAGATCTTTTACAGTGAATTATTCACCTAAAGTAGGGTTTATTCCAGTAGCAAATTCATATATAATTAAAGAAAATTGATAAAATCATGGAACCACTTTTGTTATTTCAATACCCGCCTATTCATTTCATTTTTTTATATTGATGTCATACATAACCAATCCTTGGCCTTAAACCCCTTATTCAAGTGGTATTTGACAAATAAATCACAAAAGCAAATCCACAAAGCCAACTAAAATATTTCCAAATGCTATGATCTCAATCTATCAAAATCTACTTAATTTAGTAAGGTGTTGTATGTTTGCTTATGTATTGTATTGTATTGATGCTTGTATGCATGGTGTTGATTGTGGCCTTTGTTTGTTTGCATGTATTCTCTTTGACGATGATAGTTGCGATAATATTGAAGACCCTATGAAGATGGTTACTATTGGTTATTATTGTATTATAAAAAAAAGTCCAGGGACATATGGCCATATTTCTGATCACATGCAAGCCACTTTCTTGCTCATAAGCCTTGTCTTAGTATTTTACTTATGCATGTTTTATCTATTGTTTATGAAAAATTGCATTGTTTTCTATATGATGATTTATACCTGGTAGTGGCTTGGCTCCTCCAACCAATACCATTTATCCTACTGAGTATAACCACTTTGATGACACCTACTTGTCCCTAGTTTGGTAGATGGTGTATAACACCATACTCCTTTGGAGACCCTATTTTAGCTGAAGCAAAACTATAGGATGAGAAGAGCCCATAAAAGTTTCACAAAATGTTTTCTGATAAAATTTGGTGAGGTCTGACCTACCAAGAGAAGCCAGAGAAAGGAAAAAGGGGTTTGTTTTACAAAATGCTGAAGGAAATATGGAGGAAAATGGTTACGAAAATACACCCGTTTCTTTGTAGTTTTGCTAGAACAATTAACCCATGCACCCACATCACTCTGGAACAGGACAGGGCCGGACTTATAGTTTGCTACTCTGGTGTAGGAATTCTCACAACTACTTCTAAGGGATCAGCCTCCTCTAATGCCGGGGTTTCTTTAGAGAAAGGGTAAACTGTTAGACAGTCACCTGGAGGAATTGCAAAGTGCCCTCGGGAGGAGACGAGCGATACTATGAGCCTCTCATTGAAAGTGCCCACTCTCGAGGAGTCGGAATGCGTTCTAGTTGGTCTTTGGCCTAGACGTCCCGGTGTTGAGAGGAACAACTCATAGGGTAGGGCCTATACTAGAGTGGCATCCGGAGAGTCTTGAACGGTTACTCAACCCACGATCCGTAGGTGATCAGGGCAGGGTACCCGGATGGTGTGGGTAAAGTGTATAACCTCTACAGAGTGTAAATCTATTCGAATAGCCGTGTCCATGATCATGGACGGTTGGGAAGGTTATTGTAGAGCGGTGCTGGTTTTTATTTCAAAAAGGATTCAAAAAATCAAGGGCTTCGGAAATGTTGTGATCATGGGATGGCTGGACAGGAAGGAAAGGAGTTGGTCACGAGATGATCGAAAGGAGGAACGAATGGGTGACCCAGCCCTAGTGATTCCAAAAACTTTTCAAAAGACTTTCAAAATGTTTTACAAAAAATTTCAACAAAGATAGGTAGATGTTATATCTACAAGAGAAACTATTTTTAGAAAAGAACCTCTCTTGGAGCCCTCCTACTACCATAGCTATATTGCATATCCTCTTATTTTTATTCTCTTAAGGAGGTTTGCGAGTATATTCAAAGTACTCACTAGCATTGTCCCTGGCTATTAACTTGGTAAGATCTCGAGAAGAAGGTGATGTTGACGACTATGTGGGCTAGGACGTTCTCCTAGTCAGTTGCATGTAGGTTAAGGCATGGCTCGGGCCCTACGCTTTGCTAAAGTTCCGATGATGTTGACTAATGTAGCCATAATGGAAACTAAGGTATGACTTATATCCTCTTAAGTAATGGATGTTTATTTTGATACTTGTCAGTTATGTTCCACTACAAACTGATCATGGGATCGTGGTGTATGCATAACAGGAATTCTCGGAGGATTAATCTGGGGGCCAGACATAGAGTGTGGCAGAAGTCGCGGGGAAGACGGGGACCCCAGTGGTGCTGCGGGGCAGGGGCTTCAGGGCTGAGCTCAATGGTGTGGTGCACGACGCATGCGGGGCGACGAGGTGGCCGGGCATGAGGAAAGCATGGCTCGCTGGCAGGAGGTGGCGCAGAAAGAGGCCGGCGTGGGGCTTGGTGTTGGTGGCGGCGGGCACAAGGATTGAGGGGAGCATGGCGTCGTGGGGTTGCTGAGGGACGGTGAGGGTGAGGTGGTGAGGAGCGGGCCTGGGGATGCGTGGTAGGTGGCGATGCGTACGGGAGGGCCGCGTTGGTCGGGGTGGGGTCGGGTTGTCGGGAAGCGTACGTAGGGCGGGATGGACGCATCGTTGTGGATGGTTGTAGGGCGGGATGGACGCATCGTTGTGGATGGTTGTCATGGGGTTGTGTGCTAGGAGAGATTGGTGGAGCGTAGGTGCGGTCGAGTGAGCGGTGGAGTGTGGCATGCCAGGGTGGGGGTTAGGGGATTAGGGTAGGTTGGTGTTTGGGGGTAGGGTTCGGTTTTAGTTTGAGGTGGTGGGGGTTAGGGGATTAGGGTAGGTTGGTGTTTGGGGGTAGGGTTCGGTTTTAGTTTGAGGGTGGCCGGCTAGGCTTTTAGGTCTAGTAGATGCCTCCCAAAAATAATATAAGTTTTACTTATTTATTTATAAGACTATTGCAATTAGTTTTTAGACAAACAAAATATCAGGAAGGACCTAGTTTTATATTTTGAAATAAAGACAAGAGATCTTCTTTACTATTAAAAGGCTTATGGTCTTGATGGTATGTATTTTTTATTTCCAATTGTACCCCTATTAGCAGAGAAATATTACCCTTTTGCCACCATCAATTAAAAAGTACCGGTTTGGTATTTTCATGGAAATAGAAAATCTGGTGTGTCTCGCTAAAAAACAGGATCTCGCCCGTCTTTCATGTCAGGCACGATTAGCATGCAATCTTTTTCCTGTTTCTGAGATCTCCCGTGCATACACCGGATTCTCTTCCATCTCAAACTTCCTACCAGCTGGATTTTTTTCCTTTTCCCCTCCCCTGCCTCACCGCATTCTCCTGTCCCCTCATCTCTCTCCCGTCGCACCTGACACCAGCAAACACGCCTCGGCCTCCTCTATAGCCACCAGCCCCGGACGGTGTTCCTATGCACAGAGGTGGCGGTTATTGACGTGTTGCGAGGATCAAGGCACCAGAGCTGGAGCCAGCCGCCCCAATGCTCCTTCGCGCTGAGGCGGAGGGACTTTACGCAGACGCACGACGCAACGTGGGTTTCCTGTCCACAACCTGATCGAGCCCCGGGCACAACATCTAACCATCAAATTCAGACCTGGGTAACCGTTTTGGGGCTGTCGTTGCTTGAGGCAGGCTTGTCTTGAGGTCGTCGGCTGGTGGTCATCCGATCGAGGTAACCCGTTTTGTGGGCGGCCGTTTCTTGAGGTCGTCGTCCGATGGTGGCTGAACCATTTCTCCTCTCCTTCCATCTTCCCTGCTATCTCTATTCCTATCTGATTTTATATAAGCCTTGCAGGCGGCCGTTGCTGGGACGAGAGCAGAAAATCAACGGGCGACTGACCAGCGACCTAGAACCGACTTCGTGTGGTGTTGCTGATGGCCTATGCGCGGCGAGCAGAGGCATAGGTGGGGTGGAGTGGGTAGCATCATGTGGAGAGGATGGACTGCATGGCGACTGGCGAGCTAGACATGTCGCTGCTGTTGGATGCATGCTCGCGTGGACGTATTGAGCTAGCCGATCGACGTGGTTGATGGCGTAGATTGGAGAAGATGCGCGAGCACCTCAAGTTTAGTCGTCTATGCACTCAAAGCAGCACAATTTAGTATCAGAAACCCACATCTTGTCATTCCAATGGAAGCAATCAATCTAACACAAACATGATTGACTGCCGCCCATGCCACTGAAATCGCGTATCTACCACATCAACAATTGCTGGTCGTTAGAGTATATTTGTATATTATAGTTTCCCCATATGTTAGGGGCTTTCTGTATATTTGCACCTATACATGTATTATATATTCTGGCCTTTGGCCCTCTGGTAATACAAGCATCTATTAACCTAATATGGTATCAGAGCCGTAAGGCTTTTTTCTCCCACGCAGCCGCCGCGGCCGCGCCCGGCCGCCGCCGCCGCGTCCTCTCCGGCCGCCCGTCCGCCGCCGCCGCCGCCTCCGTCTCAGCCGTCGCCGCCGACTCCGCCTCCGCCGCCGCCTCCTCCGGCCGCCCGTCCGCCGCCGCCTCCGCCTCCGCCGCCGTCTCGTCCGGCCGCCCGTTCGCCGCCGCCGCCGCCTCCTCCGGCCGCCCATCCCCGGCCCATCCCCGGCCGCCACTCGCCCCAGCTCTCCGCTGCCGCGCCCAGCCGCCCAGTTTTCGTCTGATTTAGATCGGATCTGAGAAGAAAAAATCAACAGAGCTATATCTTCCTCGTCGGGTTATGTTGCGATTCCTCGCTGCCCCGGTGATTTTTGATGGCGCGAATTATCCTGATATCACTGCCTTCATGCGTGTCCATATGCGCGGTCTTCGCCTTTGGGGTGTGCTTTCCGGTGAGGTCTCCTATCCACCGCGTCCCATTGCGCCTACGACGCCTATTGCACCGACGCCCGTTGCCCTTACCCCCGATGCCACTCAGGCGGTGAAGGATGCAGCCCAGAGTGCTGATGATACTGCTCAGGATGATTATGATCGGAAGGTCCAGGAGCATTCTACTGCTGTTGCGACCTACCGGCTGGATCTGGCTGACTACACTCAGTGGATAGATGCGGATGCTCGTGCTGCTGTTCTCACTTCCAGTGTTCTGCCTCAGTATGCTACTGAGTTCATGGGTCTTCCCACTGCTGCTGCTCAGTGGGCTTTTCTTCGTCAGCGCTATCAGCCGTCTGGAGATGCTCTTTATCCGTCTGTGGTTCGTCAGGAGCATGATCTTAAGTAGGGTGATTCCACTATTGACGAGTTCTATACTCAGAGTGCTGCTATTTGGCGTCAGCTTGACTCTCTTCGTATAGCTGTGTGTAACACCTGTCCCTGCTGTCTGATTGTGCGCGCGGATCTGGAGTTTCAGCGCGTCTTTGAGTTCTTGTCGCGGCTCCGCAAGGAGTTTGAGCCGCGTCGTGCCCAGCTGCTTGCCCGTGGTCGTGTTCCGCTCTCTGAGGTACTTGCTGAGCTTCGTGCTGAGGAGACTCGTCTTCGTGGTGCTGGTCTTCTTGAGGTTCCATCTGTTCTTGCTGCTTGTGGTCCCCCCGTGCCGTCGGCTTCGTTGCGGTCTCTAGCACCGCCGCTACTCTCTGCTCCGCCGGCCCAGGGTCAGAGTCAGCCTCAGCACCCTCGTGGTTCTCGTCCTCCCTGCGCCCACTGTGTCAAGCCTAGACACGATATCTCTGGCTGTTGGACAAGGGATCCCCGCTTACGTCAGCAGTACCTTGCTCGTCGGCAGGCTGGCTCTTCAGGATCTTCTGCAGTTGCTTCTGGACCTTCTGCTGGTGCACTGTCTGATCAGGATATTATCCGTGGTCTTCGTAGTCTGCTCGCTGCTACAGGCTCTTCCTCGTCGGGTACTGCTGGTTCTGTGCCTAGCTCTTCTGGCACCGCGCGACCATCACCTTCTACACAGTCAGGTACGTCATCCCTGTGGTATCTGGATTCTGGAGCTTCTTTTCATATGACTTCTGCGTCTTCTATTCTTTCTGCTCTTCGCTCTCTTATTTCTCTTGTTCGTGTTATCACGACTGATGGTACCTCTCTTCCTGTTTCCAGTCGAGGCACCCTCTCTACTTCCTCTTTCTCTGTTCCTGATGTTTCTCATGTTCCCAGTCTTAAGATGAACCTTTTCTCTGCTAGTCAGCTTACTGATTCTGGTTGTCGTGTCATTCTTGATGCTGATTCTTGTGCTGTTTAGGATCTTCGTACACAAGCTCTGGTTGGAGCTGGCCCTCGCAGTCTTGAGTCTCTGGGGCTATGGGAGTTAGACTGGCTTTGCGTTCCTTCCACTGACACTTTCTCTGCCAGTTCTCCTGCGGTTGCTGCTTCTATCACCAGCTCATTTCAGTACTGGCATCATCGGCTGGGTCATCTTTGTGGCTCCCGTTTATCGTCATTAGTTCATCGTGGTCTTCTGGGGTCTGTCTCAGGAGATGTGTCTTTACATTCGTGTCAAGGTTCTAGGTTAGGCAAACAGATTCAGCTTCCCTATCCTACTAGTGTGTCTGTATCTCAGCGACCTTTTGATTTAGTTCATTCTGATGTTTGGGGTCCAGCTCCCTTTGCTTTAAAAGGGGGCCATCGATACTATATTTTGTTCATTGATGATTTTTCACGGTACACCTGGTTGTTTTTTATGCGCTCTCGCAGTGATGTGCTTGCTATTTATCAGCGCTTTGTGGCCATGGTTCGTACTCAGTATTCCACTCCTATTTGTGTGTTTCGTGCTGATTCTGCAGGAGAGTATATCTCCCAGCACCTACGTGGCATTCTTGCTGAGCAGGGCACCCTTGCTCAGTTCTCGTGTCCCGGCGCCCATGCTCAAAATGGTGTCGCCGAGCGTAAGCATCGTCATATTCTTGAGACTATCCGTGCTATGATGATTGCTTCCTCTCTTCCGCCGCATTTCTGGGCTGAGGCTGTCGCTACGTCGACTTACCTCATTAACATCCAGCCTTCTGCTGCTCTTTAGGGTGGCATTCCTCTCGAGCGTCTCTCTGGTACCTATCCAGACTACTCGACTCTTCGTTTATTTGGTTGCGTTTGATATGTCCTCCTCCCTCCTCGCGAACGCACCAAACTAACCGCTCAGTCTGTTGAGTGTGTCTTTCTCGGCTACAGTGATGAGCATAAGGGCTATCGCTATTGGGACCCCGTTGGTCGTCGGATGTGCATCTCTCGTGATGTCACGTTCGATGAGACGCGTCCTTTCTATCCTCGCCCTACCTCTGGTACTTACCCAACAGATGATCTCTCTTTTCTTCTTTTTCCTGATACACCTTCCGATGTCCCTTCTCCTCCATCTCCCCCTTCTGATGCACCTTCTTTGGTTTCGGCGCCATCCTCTCCTCCGTCTAGTTCCCCTAGTTCTCCCTGTTCCCCGGCTTCGGACCCTTCCTCCGCTGTTCCTTCTTCCTCCTCTTCGGATGAGTCATCTTCCGCGGATGAGCTTCCTTCTTCACGGCCTGTTCGTCAGCGTCGTGCTCCAGACCATTACTCTCCTAGTCAGTATGGTCTCTCTGTCGTCTTCGAGCCGACTTCTTATCGGGATGCCGCGTGTCATCCTGAATGGCAGCTTGCCATGGCTGAGGAGATCGTTGCGCTTGAGCGCTCTGGCATCTGGGATCTTGTTTCTCCCCCTTCTGGTGTTCGTCCTATCACGTGTAAGTGGGTCTATAAAATTAAGACCCACTCTGATGGATCTCTTGAGCGCTATAAAGCGCGTCTTGTGGCTCGTGGTTTTCAGCAGGAACACGGTCGTGATTATGATGAGACTTTTGCCCCTGTGGCCCATATGACCACTGTGCGTACTCTTCTTGATGTTGCTTCTGTTCGACGCTGGTCTGTGTTCCAGCTTGATGTTTAGAATGCTTTTCTTAATGGCGAGTTGAGTGAGGAGGTTTATATGCAGCCTCCTCCTGGGTATTCTGTTCCTGATGGGATGGTTTGTCGTCTTCGACGTTCTCTTTATGGCCTGAAACAGGCCCCTCGTGCCTGGTTTGAGCGCTTTGCCTCTATGGTGACTGCTGCTGGTTTCTCTCCTTGTTCTCATAATCCAGCGCTTTTTGTTCACACTTCTCCTCGTGGACGTACTCTTCTCCTTCTCTATGTTGATGATATGATCATTACCGGTGATGATCCTGAGTATATTGCCTTTGTCAAGGCTCGTCTTCGTGATCAATTTCTTATGACTGATCTTGGTCCTCTTCGCTACTTTCTTGGGATTGAGGTTTCCTCCACTTCTGATGGCTTTTCTATCTCTCAGTAAAAGTATATTCAGGATCTTCTTGCTCGGGCTGCTCTTGCGGATGAGCGCACCGTTGAGACTCCTATGGAGCTTAATGTTAAGCTTCGTCCTACTGATGGTGATCCTCTTCCCGATCCCACTCGTTATCGCCATCTTGTTGGGAGTCTTGTTTATCTTGATGTCACTCGTCCTGATATCTCTTATCCTGTTCATATTCTGAGACAGTTTATCTCAGCTCCTACCACTGTTCACTACAGTCATCTCCTACGTGTCCTTCGTTATCTTCGTGGTACGATTACTCGTCGCCTTTTCTTCACTCGTTCTAGCTCTCTCCAGCTTCAGTGCTACCGGATGCTACGTGGGCAAATGATCCTACGGATCGTCGTTCACTTTCTGCTTACTGTGTGTTTCTTGGTGGTTCGCTTGTTGCTTGAAAGACGAAGAAACATGTAGCGGTTTCCCGTTCGAGTGTTGAGGCTGAGCTGCGGGCTATGGCTTCGGTGACCGCTGAGTTGACCTGGTTACGGTGGTTTCTTGCAGACTTTGGGGCCTGTTACGACACCCACTCCACTTTTGTCAGACAGTACAGGTGCTATCAGTATTGCACGTGATCCGGTCAAGCATGAGCTGACCAAGCATATTGGTGTTGATGCCTTTTATACACGTGCTCAGGTACAGGATCAGGTTGTTGCGCTCCATTATGTGCCTTCAGACTTTCAGTTGGCAGATTTCTTTACAAATGCACAAATCCGCGCACAGCATGATTTCTTACTCTCCAAACTCAGTGTTGTGGATCCACCATGAGTTTAAGAGGGGGTGTTAGAGTATATTTGTATATTGTAGTTTCCCCATATGTTAGGGGGCTTTCTGTATATTTGCACCTGTACATGTACTATATATTCTAGCTTTGGTCCTCTGGTAATACAAGCATCTATTACTGTAACACTGTTTTCTTTCTGTTTTGTGAAGGAAACATTAAATAATGCCAAGAATAATCGCTGACGGGGTTTTTTTTGGTTTGTATTTGTAGGGTCTTACTTTCAGTTCTCGGTGCTCGGTTAAGATGGAAATGTCATCACCTGACGTGTTGAATTCTTGCAAGTTCGGGAGTTCTTACTATTTACAACTTTGACAAAAAGCTGAGCAAAGCTACAAATCTTGGATTATGTGATAAAAGTTATGGTCGTTTGGCCTATACCTGAAGTTATACATTCCTCTACAATTTACACCTCTAGAGATTGGGAGTCAGCGGCCAGAATGCAAAGAATTACTTCAACAAATAACAAGGCTTGTTGATGGACCAGAGTCTAATCTGGCAGCAACTCAGTTAAACAACGGTTTGGAGCTGCAACAGTAATCCCTTGTCGTGACATGAAGTGTATTTTTTTTCTTTGATCCATATTGGAACAATGGATGTTTCGTTCCTCTATACTTTTTTAAAGATATTTGGTACAACACTAATGATCTGAGTGGATGGTTTAGATGATACGTACTACTGACAGACTGATAAAACTTTGAAGCTCTTAACTCTAGTAATGTTTTTCTGTTGGCGTTTGTATTTCATGACCTGCAAGGGTAGTCTCAAACTCAGCAGTTCTCTGTACAATGTTTATATTCCGAACTTTTTTTTGCAGTATATATATGATTCAGTATACCATGACCTTGATGGAACAACTAGAAATATGTCATGTACGAGTATCTGCTGTCTCCTGAGGCCATGTTGAGAATCACAGGCTTCAGAACAGCTAGCCCGACTGAATCAACATGTGTGGATTCCTTAGCTACCTAGCCTCCTTACAACCTTTTTTCATTAATATACACGAGGAAACATAACGGGACTTTGCTTATTCATGTTGGCCAGTTGTTCACTATTGACAGCAATGAGTTTTGTAGGAGGTAGGCCAGACGAAAGAAATGGAAATATAACTATAGGGTTGATGGTGGCCAATAGATGAGTGCAAGAAAGCCTTCGGACTGATCAAGTGCATTTGGAAAGAACATATGTATCTCGTTTGATGCTGTGTTAGTGAAATATAATTACTATTTCCCCGTCTTAAAATAGATGTCGAAAATTTAGATGCATTGAGACACTATTTAGTATATAGATATATCCAAATTAAGATAAACTTGCGATATCTATTTTAGAACCAAGGGAGTATTTGTTTTCCGTGGCAACGCACAAGTATTTAGCTAGTATTTAGAAAACAAAGATATCATTTTAGAAAATAGTTTTAGGCAACATATGCATGATGTCACGATGATGCTCAAATGCAATGTGTCATGATGACATGAGCATGATATAATGATGATGCAATAATTATATATAGGAATTAGCAATATATAGACTAGGCAAGTAGCATTTCAATTGTTAGACAATTGGGATGCTACATTGCGCGTCCCTCCCCATCAATCTCCATCATGGAGGGCACCTCCAAGGACATCGCGGGCACTGTGTCTATGTTGGCACTGCCAACTTCCGGTACTGCAGTTGCCGCATCGGGCGCCTGCGTCTGCCTATGGAGCAGCGGGCATTGCCGTCGGCCTGGCCACTGGGCTCGGCTAGGTGGACATCACATCGCATGCGTATCTGGAAGCCCCACGTTCTTTCTTCCCCTTCGTCTTCTTATGGGGGCCCCTACAGAAAGCCTCAGAAGTTAGAACTGAACAAGCAAGGAAACAAGGAAAAACCATATCAAAGAAAGGGAGCACTTACTTGTCGTTGGCGGTCCAGTGCCCACGCTTGACTCCCCTAGAGGAGAACATGTTGCTTCCATCCGCGACGGTCTCCTCGCCGAGTTCCTTGTCTCTACGAGGCTTGCTAGGGGCCACGCTCTCACCCTCCTCGTGAGGCTCGAGGCGGGCCTCGCCATCATCCTCAAGGATGCGCCAAGAGCGCATGATTTGGAACTCTTTAGCGTCTCCCTATTCGTATGAGGCAGTCTCTTTCTTGCGTAGCCTGCATTGAGGAGGCTCCTCTCCTCCCGCAATAGCTCTCTCTATGGCCACTGCCTCCTCCACGAGGCTGGATTTGAGCGCCAGGACCCTAGGATCCTGGTGTACTCCTCCTGGAGCTCCTCCTCCCAATCCTCCACCTTCTCCTTCCTCCGATGGTACAACTAGAGGGCCATCACGGTGGGCTCATCCACTCCCTCCTTGAGGAAGATGATCCTCATCACCTCCGCGACAATGTTGGTCGCAAAGACGTCCCCCCTAGAGCTTCATCTAGATGCTTCCCCCAGCTTAGGCCCACATGGGATCATTGTGGTCCTGAAGAGGAGTGATGGATGTGAAAACAACCATCTTCCTCCGTATTTAAACTTCGTTTTTAGTCAAGTAATTGACCAAGAATCTCTCTAGCATTTCCACTAATGACTAATTATTGAAAAGATGTGCAACCCTTTGTTTTTAATTGTGTTGTGCAGGAAATCATGATTTTAAGGAGAAATTGGGAGCCATAAATGACGATTTTGAGGAAGTCCACATGGTCAAGTAATTCTGGAGCAAAAACCAGTCGATCGAGGCCATAATGATCACTAGTACGAGAAATGTCCGCCCGTATAGCCTGCCCGTACAAGGTGGTGTTGGCTTTGTCTCATCAAACCCTATAACATTCATGAAGGGGCCTATATATTTGGAGGTCGTAACCATCGCGCAGAGGGCCGCCATACTTTGATTGCATCAGAACACCACTGAAGGAGATCCACCACCATAGTTCATCCTCTCTCCCGTCCATCCTCTCCATAGCCATAGCCATTAGATTTTACTTGAGATCTCGTTGTGATTCAGCGACCATTCTAAGAATATTTGATTTCAATCTAAGTATTTTGCACAATGTTTTCTATATTTGATTTATTGTCATGAGTGAGTAGTCCTCACGAGCTGCGGGTTGGGGTGAAACCTCGCATCGGTTATGTGTATCTAATATATGAGAGTACTGTGTATTTATTGAATAGAGATGTGTATTGATGATTCCAAAATTGAAGCATATTTACCTTTACTTTTGCATAAGTAGAATAGGGATTTTTGTATTTTACTGTGTTTGCGCGCACCTTTGGCACTTGTTTCAATAGGATCCCGAATTACTGAGTATCTGATGAACATATCAATTGGAACTACCATATTATGGTATAATATGATATTTTTAAGTGATAAAAGTCATTTTATGGATTTACCTTCACACTTGGGACAATAGCAAACACGCGGAAGGATTCTGTAGCGATAAGGACCAGTGGTACCGGCCAAGCCCGCCAGTACCGTCCGCCCGCACCACGCGGCATCGCGTCCGCCGCGTCAAATACTTCCTCCTGGCAAAGATGGATCACATATCCGACATTCACAGCAACCTTGAACCATGAAAAACCACACCACATAGCGATCTGAAGGAGGAACTTGGAGAAGTGAAAATCCGTGCTACTTCACGAATCTTTGGAGGAAATCGCATCATCTCCATCATCATCAACTGTTGCATCGCCATCATCACTATCACCCCCATTTTCATTCATTAGATCTTGTTGTAATTCCAGATTCAATAGTTGTTTGCGCTATATTTATCCCCATAATTTTATCCATCCATTTTATTATGATGATGTCGTTGATTGATTCCAAGTGTGATTAGTTTACCCTCGTTCTTTGGGTGATGGAGAAACCCTAGCACTATTATGAAATTGAATTAAAGATGATCTACTATTGTGTCTTTATGACTTACTGGTCTATGATAGATTTATGATGTGTGGTTGATCTCTCTCTTTAGATGGTATGTGTAGTCGACCACATATAATTTGCCTTCGGGACTAAAGAAGAGGGTGAAATCCTTTGGACATGTCTGGAAGCGTGCCCCAAAAAGCTATCATGACTAATTAGTACCGGCTAGCAACCTGCACGGTCAAAGGAGGATAAAGAGAGATTCCCTAAGCTTATTATGATATCCATGGGGAGACCCATCATTGTGGTTGTTTGTATGGGTGATTGCTCCCAGACATCGCATTGGTTATTTAGAGGTGACATCATTCTTGGCTAAACAAAGCGACTACCTACGAGCAGTACAGTGAACATCTTATTATGGAGCTTTCTCCATACACATCATGACACAAGAAGTAGATTATCCTAATTATGAATAATAATAGCATGCTAGAGGTGTAGCCTACATCCTCGATAACGTTTTAGCCCTATTGAGTTCAACCACGTTTCACACACTCTTGTTACTTGCTTTATTTTACTTGTTTTAATTACTATTCTGCATTTAACCAAAACCTTTCAAACACCCTTTACTTGAAATCAAAGGCAGATTATGAGTATCCTTTGGTACACAGTGACGAGGGGCATAAAAACCTTAACAAATAGTTCTCTATGGGTTTGACACTCTTATTTTGAAACTAGCTACAGTCGATCTGTGGACTTTAGTCATCAAGCAATTTTCTGGTGCCGTTGCCGGGGAGCTAACCGCTTTTGGTATATGTTCTTAGTTGCTTATTCTACTAATTGTTTTACTAAAGTTGTTTACTAGTTTCAGGTAAACACCATGGGCGAGTACTGAGGTCTGCAAGAGCACATATCGTTTGTAGCTAGTTTCAAAGTTCAGATATCGATCCCATAGGGAGCCCAAAGGTAAGTGTTTATTGATGAAGTCTCTGTCACACCTGAAGTTGTCACAGGTCTTCGAGTGAATTGACTGCAAGTGTTGAAATAATAATGGAGTTTTGATTAAATGCGATAGATTTAAATAGAACTAAAATGTAAACTTCAGAAATATAATGCATAAAAGTAAAGAACGACTTTGCTTGTTTGTTGTTTCCTAAAGATGGTGAAAGAAGGCGCGGGGATATTCAGTTCATGGTAATAGTGACTGTGCCAGGTGGACGAGTGGTAAATGTAACAATTATAATCTTATATATATATATGTAGGCGAGCAACCCATAATTAGGCGGAGCTCCTCTTGGTAGATTTCATCCCAACTTCAATAATCCTACTAGCATGCTACCAAAACCATGGTCAGACACTAGATGATTAAGACTCCTCAGGTCGCTTAGAGATTAAGCTCCTTGGATCGAACTAATGCAATAAGCATAGTGGTTACTCGTTATCCTCAAGTCAACTAGCTTTCCATTGATATCCCCGTGTCACCCGAGGGTTGCTGGTCCAGTAGCGTACAAGATCTTATCTATGTAGAACAAAGTATCATGCTGTCTAGGCCCTTAATTGGACAATAAGCATTAAGCATCCCACAGATAGACAAGCACACATAATATAGTAATTAGAATCAATCACAAACTAATGGAAAATATATGAAGGCACATCACATCTCACCAATCCCCTACATCTCCCACGCCCAAGGGAATTACTCACACATAAGAGAAGAAAGGATCATCAATATAATAAAATAAAGGGAATTCGTCTTGGTATTACCGTAGAGATCCACAATAAGAATAAAAAATATCCAACATAATTCAAGATGGGAAGAAACAATCTCAAACCCTAGTCTTGCAAGGTGGATATCTCTCTCTCTCTCTCTCTAATACAAGTAGTGGCTATGGAGGTGTTGTGGCTAGGACGTTGATGATCGTGGAGCAAGATGAAGAACATCTTCTCCTTTTTCTCCGGATCTCTTCTTTCTCCCTTTTGGATGGTCTGGCAGCTGTTGTGTTGAGTTTTTGCCCCCGGTCCCTTCACGGAAGTTGTCCCTTTTTACAAGACAGAGGTGGCGGAAACTAGATAGCGGGAACTATACGGCCGGAAAAATATTCCTGTCGTATAGTTGCTCGTTAAAGCTGTTGTGAGCTCCCCTCGCGTTCTTCCAAAGTGAGACTTCCTTGTTTTCTCCAGAATATTGTATTTCTCTAGTTAAATCCTTATGTTGACGTTTAGAACCTGAAACACACATTAAAAGCCAAGTTTTCTTTGCTACCGAAGTATTAGCATTAGGTAAAGCCAGAAAACGATCAAATCCGGGAGAAAACCACCAATAAAAGCCATAAAAAATGTGTTGAATCTCACATCTATCTGTTGCGTTCGCAGCATAGAAAAAAATTCCTACGATGGGAACTATACGCCAAGATCTATCTACTAGATAGAAGCATCGGGTGGATATACATCCATGGAGAACTTAACTTCAAAGACAACGAAAGCTTTGTTAACGAGTTGGAACTCGTGGATGATGTAGTCAAACGCTTGCCGATCTCAAGATCATGTGGAAGTCCTAGCGCTGCTAATCAACAGCGTATCCGTCCTCGCACACACGTTCAATCCACCGAACAACCTCCACCTCCTCGATCCAGCGAATCAGCGGAAGCAGCAACTCCTTCCAGACGAAATGCCACCAGGAACATGTATCTCGCTAATCTGAGACCATGGGGAATATATCTAGAGGAGGAGAGAGATCTTTCACGAGGAGGTATCTTTTGTGAGGGAGGATAGGGGGGGCCTTTTATAGGAGAGGGGGGCTCCTCCCCTCCCATGGCCGGCACCCATGGGTGGTGCCCCCACCTCTTCCTCATTCATGTGGTGGAAACTCCAGTCACATCAATTTAGCCTCCACTCAAAGTTCCACTCACATGCATTAAATTTGCACCAAATCTAATGCAACTCTCATTTAATAAAACTCTTTTATTTATTTTATACAGAATTTTGTTAATTACTTTAATTAACAAACATTCACATAAAACCCCTTGCAACATTTTAATATCACATGCAGAACCAGTTTCTGCAATTTCACCCGAAACAATTCCGGTTTCCATCGAAAATGATTCCAGCGCTTTACAATTCTTTTGTCTGAAACATATGTGCTCCAAATGGTGTTTTTAAACCCTTAAGTGTCTCACCCTATGATTCGCGAATAATGCAGACATTATTGAGACTCCTCTCAAATCAATAATCAGAAGCGGGACCTGGAGATCCATTCTGACTCCTACACATTCAACGATGACTTCTGTGATCATGAGAACCTTTAACGCTAGTAACTTAATCCCTTTGTCTCGCGATATATTACATGTCCGAGATTCGATCATCGGTATCTCAATACCTAGTTTGATCTCGTTACCGACATGTACTCTTTTCTTGTTCATGTGATATAACATTCTAGTGATCACATCACTTGCTTGCAAGCTATCTTAATGTGATATCACCGAGAGGGCCTAGAATATATCTATCCATCGTCAGGATTGACAAATTCCACTCTTGATCCATGAGCCTCAACATAACACCTTCAGAGTGTTTGAACCCACCTTTATAGTCACACTTTTACAGTGTGACGTTTGATGTTATCAAGACACTCTTCCGATGTTAGCAATTAACATGATCTCATGGTCTAAGGACTAAGATTACTTCATACAATGTTATAGAAATATAAACAGAATGACTTTGATCGTAATGCTATACTTCGGATGAATGTTCATCACATCATTTCACAAATGTTGTGACCTCGTTATTAACAACATCGAATGTCCAAGATCAGGAAACCTTGATCATCTTGTTAATCAACGAGCTAGTCTATAAGAGAATCATAACTAGGAACATTTTATTTGTTTACGAAACACACATGTATTGATGTTTCCAATAAATACAATTATAGCATGCAAAATAAACATCTATCATATAAAAGGAATACATAATAACAACTTTATTATTGCCTCTCAGGGCATATTTCCTTCAGTCTCCCACTTGCACTAGAGACAATAATCTAGTTTACAAAGTGATAAATCTAACACCCATGGAGTTCTGGTGTTGATCATGTTTTGCCCTAGGGAGAACTTTAGTCAACGGATCTGCTAAATTTAGGTCCGTGTGTACTTTACAAATCTTTATATCTCCATCCTTGACATGCTCGTGGATGGAGTGAAACTGGCGCTTAATATGCTTAGAATTCTTGTGAGACCTTGGTTCCTTGGTGTTGGCTATGGCTTCATTGTTGTCACAATAGATTAACATTGGGTCCAATGCACTAGGAACCACACGTAGTTCCGTTATGAACTCCTAGATCCAAACCGCTTCCTACGCCGCTTCTGAAGCAGCAACATATTCCGCCTCCGTTGTTGATCCAGCCAGCATAGGTTGTTTGGAACTCCTCCAACTAACCTCTGCTCCGTTCAAGAGAAATACATATCTGGATTGAGAATTAGAGTCATCCAGATCGGTGTCAAAGCTAGCATCGACATAAAACTTAGCGACTAGCTCTTCTTCACCTCCTTATACAAGAAACATATCCTTAGTTCTTCTTAAGTACTTAAGGATATTCTTGACCACTATCCAGTGTTCTGAACCTAGGTCAGATTGGTACCTACTAGTCAAACTAATAGCATGTGCCACATCCGGTCTTGTACATACCATGGCGTACATTATAGAGCCTATGGCTGAGGCATAGTGGATCTTTTCCATTATCTCTCTTTCTTCCACCGTAGCCGGACTTTGAGTCTTACTCAATGTCTTGCCTTGTAACATAGGTAAGAACCCCTTCCTACTTCCGTCCATATTAAACTTCTTTAATATCTTATCAAGGTATGTAATTTGCGATAGCCCAATTAGGCGCCTTGATATATCTCTATAGATTTGAATGCCTAATATATATGAAGCTTCACCAAGGTCCTTCATCGAAAATTTGTTGTTTAGATAACTTTTAACACTATTTAAAAGATCTATATCATTTCCAATCAATAATATGTCATCCACATATAATATCAAAAATACCACATTACTCCGACTCACTTTCTTGTAAATACAAGCCTCTCCATAAGTTTGGACAAATCCAAACTCTTTGATCACCTCATCAAAGCGGAGATTCCAACTCCGGGATGCTTGTTTCAGTCCATAGATGGACCGTTGAAGCTTGCATACCTTATCAGCATCCTTAGGATCGACAAAACACTTAGGTTGTATCATATACAACTCTTCTTCAATATTGCCATTGAGGAAAGCAATTTTGACATCCATCTGCCATATTTCATAATCGAAATATGAAGCAATTGCTAACATAATCCTAACCGACTTTAGCATCGCTACGGGAGAGAATGTCTCATCGTAGTCAACTCCTTGAATTTGTTGAAACCCTTTTGTGACAAGTCGAGCTTTATAGATGGTCACATTACCATCAGCATCAGCTTTTCTTTTCAAAATCCATTTATTATCAACGGCCTTTCGATCGTGAGGTAAGTCCACCAAGTTCCCAACCTAGTTTTCATACATGGATTCCATCCCGGATTTCATGGCTTCTAGCCATTTGTTGGAATCCGGGCTCATTATTGCTTCTTCATACGTCACAGGGTCATCTATTTCATCAATCATGAAATTTATAACATGATTTTCGTATAGTTAAGGAGCTGCACGTGTCCTACTTGACCTGTGAGGTTCGGTAGTGTCCTCTTTCGGAGTTTCATGATTATTATCATTAGCTCTCTCTTCATCAGGTGAAGTCAACTCTGAAACAATTTTCGGTGCTACGCCACTAGCCATTTCATGAAGAGAAGGTTCAATAACCTCTTCGAGTTCTACCTTCCGACTACTCACACCTTTCACGAGAAACTCCTTCTCAAGAAAGGGTCCATTCTTGGCAACAAAAACCTTGCCCTCGGATCTGTGATAGAAGGTATACCCAATTGTTTCTTTAGGGTATCCTATGAAGACACATTTTTCCGCTTTGGGTTCGAGTTTATCCGGCTAAAGTTTCTTCACATAAACATTGCATCCCCAAACTTTAAGAAATGACAACTTAGGTTTGTTTCCAAACCATAACTCAAATGGTGTCGTTTCAACGGATTTTGATGGTGCCCAATTTAAAGTGAATGCAGCGGTTTCCAGTGCATAACCCCAAAATGACTGTGGGAAATCAGTTAGAGACATCATAGATCGAACCATATCCAATAAAGTACGATTACGACATTCCGACACACCATTACATTGTGGCGTTCTGGCAAGCGTGAGTTGTGAAACTATTCCACAGTCTTTCATATATGTGCTAAACTCGTAACTATGATACTCTCCTCCACGGTCTGACTGTAGAAATTTGATCTTTTTGTTACGATGATTTTCCACTACATTCTGAAATTCTTTGAACTTTTCAAAGGTTTCAGACTTATGTTTCATCAAATAGATATACCCGTATCTACTCAAATCATCCGTGGAAGTAACAAAATAACGATATCCACCTCGCGCCGACACACTCATTGGTCCACATACATCAGTATGTATGATTTCCAATAAATCGGTTGCCCGTTCCATTGAACCGGAAAATGGCGTTCTAGTCATCTTGTCCATAAGGCATGGCTCACATGTATAAAATGATTCAAAATCAAGTGATTCCAAAAGTCTATCAGAATGGAGTTTCTTCATGCGTTTAACGCCAATATGACCTAGATGACAGTGCCACATATATGCAGATATATCATTATCAAGTTTAATCCTTTTAGCATCAACATTATCAATATGCGTAATACTACTATCGAGATCCAATAGAAATAAACCATTCATCACAGGTTCATGACCATAAAATATATCATTCATATAAATCGAACAACCATTGTTTTTTGATTTAAAGGAATTACCACTTCGCATCAAACACGATCCGGATACAATATTCGTGCTCAATGCAGGCATCAAATAACAATTATTTAGATTTATCACTAATCCTGATGGCATATGGTGGGGCAACGTTCCGACGGAGATCACATCAACTCTTGATCCATTGCCGACACGCATCGTGACCTCATCCCTTGCTAGCTGTCGCTTATTCTGAGCCCCTGAATCGAGTTACATATATTAGCAACCGATCTCGTATCAAATACCCAGGTGCTACTGCGAGTACTAGTCAAGTACACATAAATAACATGTATATCACATATACTTTTGTTTGCCTTGTCGGCCTTCTTGTCCGCCAAATACTTGGGGCAGTTGCGCTTCCAATGGCCAGTCCCCTTGCAATAGTAGCACTTGGTATCAGATGTTTGCCTTTCTTGTCTTTCTTGAAACTGGTGGTCTTATTGATCATCAACACTTGATGTTCTTTCATGATCTCCACTTCTGCAATTTTAAGCATTGATAGAAGCTCGAGAAGAGACTTCTTCCTGCCCTGCATGCTATAGTTCATCACGAAGCTCTTGTATCTAGGTGGAAGAGATTGGAGAACACGATGTATGCCTACGTCAATGGGAAGGACACAAGCTTATCGGCGTACCCAGACATTTTGAGTACATGCTCACTAATGGAGCTGTTCTCTTCCATCATGTAGCTAAAGAACTTTTCAGAAGCATTATAACTCTCTACGGTAGCATGGGTATCGAAAATCATTTTCAATTCTCCCATGGTATCAAAAGCATTGCCATTTTCGAAACGCTTCCGAAGTTCTGGCTCTAGCCCATACAGTATACCGCAATGAACTAAGTTGTGGTCCTCCTGATGAGTCAAATATACATTCTTTTCCTCTTCAGTGGCATTAGGAGCTGGTGGGGGGCCTAGCGGGGCTTCTAGCACATATTGCTTTTGTGCAGCAGAGAGGAGAATCCTAAAATTCATGGCCCAGTTGGTAAAGTTGCTACCATTTGCCGCAAGTTTCTCTTTATCTATGAATACATTGAAATTAAAAGCAGGTGGTGCCATCTACAACAGAATTTGTAAAGTTTATTTAAACTAAGTTTATGATAGATTGAGTTAATCCAAATTATGAATGAACTACCACTCAAAAATGACATCCCTCGTGTCCTTTTGGTGATTACATGAACCAAATCCACTACACCTAGTCTCATCATCACGTGAGTCGGTGTAGCTTCAAAGGAAATCATCTATATGTGCATCATATCAACTATATGACTCATGCTTAACCTTTCGGTCCGTGTTACGAGGCCATGTCTGTACATGCTAGGCTCGCCAAGTAAGAACCTTAGTACTCGCGTGTGTAAAACTATCTTACACCCGTTGTATGAAAGCGTAGAGTCGAGTACATCCGATCATCACGTGATGTCTGGAAAAAACGATCCATAGAACGGTGCATAATTAAGGAGGAACACATTTTTATCTTGATATTTAAATGAGGGATCATCTTATAATGCTACTAAAAGCGCCAAACAACAATATAAGATGCGAACATCATATGTGTATCGTGGATGATATGGTCCATGCATTTGATCACCATCACACGCATCGTGGTATGATCTCTATCATTCCTTTGTGTGTAAGGACAAGGTCTATGGAACTTACACGTTAAGTGTGTTTTAAGGGTATCTACCATATATCAACTTACAACATTACCATAACATGACACTAGCCCAGCAACAATCTGAATTAGACGCCTCTAATTTATCCATTGCAAGTTTTACGTGGCTTAGGGCTTTCGGAGACAGAACCGGTCTTACCTACCAACATGGAACCACAACGATGATAACTAAGTTATTAGCAACTCGTTGTAAATCAGATATTGACTTTAGTAGGAGAGAAATACACCCGCTAGGCACTTATGCAAAACTAGTTGCATATCAGTCATGGAACCGGTCTCATGTGTTATGACATGTAAAGTTGGTCTGGGCCGCTTCAACCCACTATGCCACCAATATCCAAAATACATGAAAGAAGAAATAACATGATCTGTTGGAGATATGCCCAAGAGGCAATAATAAAGTGGTTATTATTATATCTTTATGTTTATGATAAATGTTTACATCCCATGCTATAATTGTATTAACCGGAAACATTAATACTTGTGTGTTTTGTAAACATAAAAGAGTCCCTAGTAAGTCTCTTGTTAAACTAGCTTGTTGATTAATGGATGATCATGGTTTCCTGATCATGGACATTGGATGTCGTTAATAACAAGATCATATCATTAAGAGAATGATGTGATGGGACACACACCCGTAGTAAGCATAGCATAAGATCAAGTCATTAAGTTCGTTTGCTATAAGCTTTAAAATACATAGTAACCTAATCCTTCGACCATGAGGTTATGTTATCACCATCACCGGATGGGTACTTTGATGACATCAAACACCGCTTCGTAACTGGGTGGTCATAAAGGTGTCATTGGGTATTCTGAAAGTATGTGTTGAAGCGCATGGACCAAGATTGGGATTTGTCCATCCATATGACAGATAGATATGCTCTAGGACCTCTCGGTGAATGTCATCTAATTAGCTTTCAAGCATGTGACTGGGTCACAAGGGATGACATAACATGGAACGAGTAAAGAGTACTTATTAGTAACGAGGTAGAACTAGGTATGGAGATACCGACGATCAAACCTCGGATAAGTAGAGTATCGCATGACAAAGGGGATTGGTTTCGTATGTTAATGGTTCTATCGATCACGAAGTCATCGTTGAGTATGTGGGAGCCGTTATGGATCTCTAGATCCCGTTGATGGTTATTGATCAGAGAGGTGTCTCCATCATGTCTGCATATTCACGAACCGTAGGGTGACACACTTAAGGTTCGAAGTTGTTTTAAGTAGATATGGAATGTGCGTTGGAGACCGAATGTTGTTCGGAGTCTCGGATTGGATTCGGGACGTCACGAGGAGCTCCGGAATTGTCCGGAGAATAAGATTCATATATTGGGGATCATTTTCTAAGTTAGGAAATGTTCCGGAGTATTTGTATGGGGATTCTAGAAGGTTTCGGAATGTTCCGGAAGGTTCTGGAAGATTTCTTGCAGTTTACTTGAAAACCAAGAAAGGATCAAGGAATCCTTGTGGGGTAAGACAAGGATTCGTGGGGTAGTAGGACTCTCCCCCCACCTCCTTGATCCGCCGGCCAAAGGAGAGGGGAGTCCTACAATGACTCCACCTCCCCATGGCACCTCCCTCCCATAAATAGAGGGGGTGGAGGCGCCACCCCCTTGCCCCCTTCCACTCCAAACCCTAGCCACCTCTCTCCTCCTCCTTCCCTCTACTCTGGCTTAGGCGAAGCCCTGCAGAATTCTCTACTCCACCACCCCCACCACGCCGTCGTGCTGCTGGGATTCCGTGGAGAGATCTACTACCTCCGGTGCTCACTGGAACGGGGAGAGGAAGGTCTGCTTCGACTCCGCACGTGTGACCGACTGCGGAAGCGCTGCCGGAACGCGGCACCGGAAGGATCGTCTACTCGATCTTGAGATTGGCAAGTGATCGACTACATCAACCACGAGATCCGAATCTCGTAACGCTTTCGGATCTACAAGAGTTAGTACAGATCTATCTCGTTGCACATGTCTAATAGATTATATATTGGCTTTTATCTAGATTAGATCTGGGTTTTGTTCGTTCTTGCGGTAGAAATTTTTTGTTTTCCATGCTACGAACCCATCAGTGGTATCAGAGCCGTGTCTATGCGTAGATCTGTTGCACGAGTAGAACACAATGGTTTTGTGGGCGTTGGTGCTCGTGCCATCTTTTGCTTTGTGTACTTTGCATCTTGCGGTATGGTGGGATGAAGCGGCTCGGGCTAACCTTACATGTCATCGCACATGAGACTTGCTCCACGCTTGACGTGTAACTTGCTTTACACAAGTGGCTTTGCGGGTGTCTGTCTCTCTCACCATAGTATAGATCCAATTTACACTTTGCAACTTGATAGAACTTGTATCAACGTTGTGGTTCAGTTTCGTAGGTAAGATCCGTTCTTATTCGAAAGCCCCAAGCCACGTAAACAATGCAAAGAAGATTAGAGGCGTCTAACTCGTTTTTGCAGGGGTTTTGTGATGTGATATGGCCATTATGTGATTGTGATTATATTTGATGTATGCAATGATCCTTATTGTAATATGGCAACCGGCAGGAGCCTAATGGTTGTCTTTAAATTTTGTTTAAGACCTGCGTGTCTATTCATCATGTAATAGCTTTATTCCAAGTAGTTGTAATAGTTGCTGTTGGTGATGGACAACCATGAAGCGGCGCCACGGACCTTGACGTCACGCTGGTGATGATGGAGATCATGTCCATGCTTTGGAGATGGAGATCAAAGGCACAAGAAGAAAGGCCATATCATATCACATATTATGAATTGCCTGTGATGTTAATCCTTTATGCATCTTGTATTGCTTAGATCGCAACGGTAGCATTATAAGATGATCCCTCTCACTAAATATCAAGTAATAAAGTGTTCGTCCTTAGTTGGCACCGTTGCTAAGACTCGTCGTTTCGAAACATCTCGTGATGATCGGGTGTGATAGACTCTACGTGTGCATACAACGGGTGCAAGCCAGATTTGCACATGCGGAAACTAAGGTTAACCTTGACGAGCCTAGCATGTACAAACATGGTCTCGGAACACGGAATACCGAAAGGTAAAGCATGAGTCATATGGATGATATGATGAACATGTTGATTGTTTGCCTTTAAAGCTACATCATCTCACGTGATGATCGGACTTGGTGTAGTGGATTTGGTTCGTGTAATCACTAAAACAACTCGAGGGATATTGTTTTGAGTGGGAGTTTATTTGTAATTTGGATTAGTCGAACTCAATTTATCATAAACACAATCAAAGTGAATTTGCATAGTTTGTTGTAGTCATTGGCATCCGTTCACCACCTTACGCTTAGTTATAGTTGAGATAGTGGAACTATAGAAATTCTGGATATTTACTTTACGAACTGGTATCGTATTGTTTTGAATGTCAATTTAAAGTTTATAAGTCCTATTGCAAACTTTCAGCAAACTCTATTTACTCCATGAAGTTTAATAAGTAGTATTAAATCAAGAGTAAGAATTCCAATGTTAGTATCTAAGTATCATGTTTGCCTCCATGATTATTGATATTCAAAAGGTTGTTTTAATATCAAGATTATATTGGAGCTGAAAATTGTTTCAGAAACCATCATGTGTGAAAGATATTGTGATATCTGAAACAATGTTTTTGGTTGCATTATGATAGAGTATAATTTAGCAAAATACATGTTCTCATACTGTATGAGAATTTGTGAAGGATGGAGATGCTAGGCATCCGAATCTACCAAAAAGGTTTTGGGAACTGATATTATATTCACGATTCTTCCTTATAGGCTATAGTAGCTTGATCATAAAAGTTGTCATGATAAGGATGAATAGAAGATGTAAGTAAAATGTTTACTACACTAAAAGATTACTAAAGAATGGATTTTTGAAAGAACACCAAACATTTGATGATGGTGATCCACCTCAAAGTGCAAGTCCAAAGGTATTAGTAGTTGACTATATACACTTTGTACTATGTGTCATGTGAATGACACCACTATTGATGTTGATAGATTCTTTTAAAAGAAAAGGAATTGCTGAAAGAGAATCTATAAAATATTTGGCAGAAAATAAAAGGTTGGAGATGTCCAACTTAGGCATATAGAAGATATACATGTTATTGTTGTATTCCTTGCTTGTTAAACAATGTGGTTCTTAGGTATTGGATACCGGTATTGGATACCGAATTGGTTGGTATGAAGTGTCATACAGGACAACACAATTCATGAACTGCAATGGCCTAAGTAACTAGCAAGAGAAAATGTGATGATGTTCATCGAAAACAAACAAAGGGTTCTTGTGTTGCTCGTTAACATCAAAGCTTGCCTTCAAGATTTGTTTCAGTAATTGTTATTTTGATCAGGTATTATGACGACAAAAGGTTGTTCAAATAATTACCGTATTCCATAATAGATGGATAATATACAAGTCTGGTAGGAGAAATAACGACCATAAAACTAATGCTAAAATGTCGCAAGACAAATGATTGAAAGATCACTTGCGAAGTGACATCACCGTTTAAATTATATTGAAAGGATATATGAAGAAACTCCATGTTGATGGATTTTTGGAGTCTTTGATTTGGATCAAATGATGCTTGTGATACTTTCCTGGAGATAATTAAAACTCCGTTCGTAGGCCAAAAGAGGAACGGACGACTAACTGATTGGAATTTATACATATTGATGTATATAGTCCATTATGTGTAGTCGTGGGCGATGGATTTCAACTTCATATGCTTTCTCCGAAGATTTGAGTGAGTATATGTATATACTTACTCAATAAGGAAGAAGTATGAAACATTTGAAAAATGTTCAAAGACTTTCAAGATGAAGTGGAAAATCATTATAACAAGAAAATAAAAGAGTTTATGATTGGATCATGAAGAAAGATGTTTGAGTTACAAGTTTAGCAAAACACCTAAGATTTGAGGAATCGTTCCATGGATTCGCATTTCCCAAAACACCATAGGAGTATGGAGTGTTCGAGATATGTAATGAAACCTTGTTTTACATGGTAAGATCAAAGTTGTCATTTATAAAACTGCCATTATATATTAAAGGTTAAAGCTTTAGTGACTACCGCTTTTACACTGAAAAGAGCTCCATCGTGATCCGTTGAAATGACACCATATAAGTCATGGTTTGGGATAAAACCCAGGTTGTCCTTTCTTAAATTTTTGGTATGCTAGGCATAAGTAAAATGTTTACAACCAAAGTCGGATAAGCACGTTTTTGTAGGTTATTCCAAAGAATTTGTTGGGAATTTCTCCATAACGCCGAGGACAAAAGAGTTTGTCGCTTGGAACGTCAAGTTTCTTGAGAAGGAATTTTTCGTGAAAAGTTAAGTGGGAGGACAATAGAACTTTCATAAGGTTGTTGAACCTTAGCTATATGTGCTAAGTAGCGTAGCGCCGGAAAGTGTCCTGGTGGCGGCCACAATGCTCATGGCTCTCGTGATTACAAAAGGTGTGATCTCGCAGATTAGAGTTCCTATAGAACCGTGTGGGTCGGTAAGAATCAAATAGTAAGATTTGATAAGCAAGTCATTATTGTTTTGACAATGATGAACCGACTACATGCAAAGAAGCGATGATGGGCCCTGACTCCATAAAACGACTAGAAGTCATGGAATCCGTGATAGTATCCATACACGAGAAATCAAGTTTCTGAACTTAGAAGACCCTCCGGAAAGGCGTGAAGCCTATCGGTCGTGTTTGGATCTATAAATAAATAGACATGGATGTTTCAAATCTATGAAATAGTCGACATGTCGGAAAGAGTTTACGACAATGTTCAAGGAATGGACTATGACAAGATTTGATCTTTCATAGCGATATTTAGTCTGGACGGATTAATGTAGCAACCACTACATATATTTTGGTATATGGTAGTTGAACAAACAAAACAAGTTCTTCTAATAGAATGGTTACCTAGGACGCGTACATGACACGATCCAAAGGGTTTTGTTAATTCAAAGGATGCTAAAAGAGTATGCAAAACTTCAATGGTTGAAGTGAGCATCGCGGAGTTGGAATCTTCAGAGACGATGAAGATGTTTGAATTTTGCAAGAAATTAAGTGGGAGCGCTAAGACATATTTCTAATACATTATGTGAAAGACATATTGTTGATTAGAAATAATGTATCTTTTATTGACACAGGTTAAGAATTTCATTTCGATGAAAGACTTAGGCATAACTCAAGAATTAGGCATCAATGTCTATATGGATAGATTGAGGCGCTAATATGGTTTTGCCAAATGTACATAGCGGGATAAAACTATGAAGATACATTGTACGACATATATGGATAGATACATTGTACGACATATATGAAGATACATTGTATATAACTGCTATAGTAGCAGCAAAGGAGGGCATTTGTGTTAAGTAGTTTGTTATCAAACTAGGCGTGGTTCATAGCGGGATAATACTATGAAGATACATTGTACGACAATTGTATCAACATGATTTAATCCCAAGGAACTAAAGGTCTCACCAAAGGACCAAATTTATACAATGCCATCTCATTGGAGAATGAGTAATGCGTAGAGACGCAAGGACATAAATACACACGGACCTGGAAGTGTCAGATCCTAAGATTATGTTTACCACTAGCAATAGTGTCTATACAACACCAGAAAGCCATAGGTGTTGAATGCACAAGTTTTTTAACTAGATTATTGACTCTAGTGCAAGTGGGAGACTATTGGAGATATGCCCAAGAGGCAATAATAAAGTGGTTATTATTATATCTTTATGTTTATGATAAATGTTTACATTCCATGCTATAATTGTATTAACCGGAAACATTAATACTTGTGTGTTTTGTAAACATAAAAGAGTCCCTAGTAAGCCTCTTGTTAAACTAGCTTGTTGATTAATGGATGATCATGGTTTCCTGATCATGGACATTGGATGTCGTTAATAACAAGATCATATCATTAGGAGAATGATGTGATGGACACACACCCGTAGTAAGCATAGCATAAGATCAAGTCATTAAGTTTGTTTGCTATAAGCTTTAAAATACATAGTAACCTAATCCTTCGACCATGAGGTTATTTTAACCACCATCACCGGATGGGTACTTTGATGGCATCAAACACCGCTTCGTAACTGGGTGGTCATAAAGGTGTCATTGGGTATTCTGAAAGTATGTGTTGAAGAGCATGGACCAAGATTGGGATTTGTCCATCCATATGACGGATAGATATGCTCTGGGTCCTCTCGATGGAATGTCATCTAATTAGCTTGCAAGCATGTGACTGGGTCACAAGGGATGACATAACATGGAACGAGTAAAGAGTACTTATCAGTAACGAGGTAGAACTAGGTATGGAGATACCGACGATCAAACCTCGGACAAGTAGAGTATCGCATGACAAAGGGAATTGGTTTCGTATGTTAATGGTTCTATCGATCACGAAGTCATCGTTGAGTATGTGGGAGCCGTTATGGATCTCTAGATCCTGCTGATGGTTATTGATCGGAGAGGTGTCTCCATCATGTCTGCATATTCACGAACCGTAGGGTGACACACTTAAGGTTCGAAGTTGTTTTAAGTAGATATGGAATGTGCGTTGGAGACCGAATGTTGTTCGGAGTCTCGTATTGGATTCGGGACGTCACGAGGAGCTCCGGAATTGTCCGGAGAATAAGATTCATATATTGGGGATCATTTTCTAAGTTAGGAAATGTTCCGGAGTATTTGTATGGGGATTCTATAAGGTTTCGGAATGTTCCGGAAGGTTCTGGAAGATTTCTTGGAGTTTACTTGAAAACCAAGAAAGGATCAAGGAATCCTTGTGGGGTAAGACAAGGATTCGTGGGGGAGTAGGACTCTCCCCCCACCTCCTTGATCCGCCGGCCAAGGGAGAGGGGAGTCTTACAAGGACTCCACCTCCCCATGGCGCCTCCCTCCCATAAATAGAGGGGGTGGAGGCGCCACCCCTTGCCCCCTTCCACTCCAAACCCTAGCCGCCTCTCTCCTCCTCCTTTCCTCTGCTCTGGCTTAGGTGAAGCCCTGCAGAATTCTCTACTCCACCACCACCACGCCGTCGTGCTGCTAGGATTCCGTGGAGAGATCTACTACCTCCGCTGCTTGCTGGAACGGGGAGAGGAAGGTCTGCTTCGACTCCGCACGTGTGACCGACTGCGGAAGCGCTGCCGGAACGCGGCGCCAGAAGGATCGTCTACTCGATCTTGAGATCGGCAAGTGATCAACTACATCAACCACGAGATCCGAATCTCGTAACGCTTTCGGATCTACAAGGGTTAGTACAGATCTATCTCGTTGCACATGTCTAATAGATTATATATTGGCTTTTATCTAGATTAGATCTGGGTTTTGTTCGTTCTTGCGGTAGAAACTTTTTGTTTTCCATGCTACGAACCCATCATGATCATCACCTGTGACACCCCCAGGATCAAGGCTAAACAAATCCAGACCATACCCTGACATAAGCTTAACCTAGAGCTCAAGGATATCCAATGAGAAATCGATAACACAACAGTAACCTTGCGACACAAAAATTATTACAGCAAGCTCATAACTGAGTGAAGAACCAAAATATTACAAGCAGAGGTTACTGACCACAAACATCAAACAACGGAAGGCAAATTATGCTATTAAGTATAGCAAACTTAACAAATGGCCTAAGAGGCCTGAAGCATAACGATGACGTCCTAGCCCATAGATTCCAGGGTGCCGTCCGGGAACCCCAAGCTACTCTTCGGTGTCGATGTCATACAGAACTCATCTTCGGGGAACACTTACCATGTTACAAAAGTATCAACAAAGCAAGGGTGAGTACAGGGTGTACTCCGCAAGACTTATGGCTGGTGGGGTTATTTTGCACAAAGCCATCTTTGTTTATAAAACAAGAGGGAGAAGAAGCTCATCTAATCAGAAAATTTTAAAAGGGGATAAGAGAGCGACATCTCCGAAGAATTGATCATCATCTTGATATCCACCAAAGTAATCCTCATCTCACAACTAGGATCACCCTCTCGTACCCATGAGGAAGCATCCTTAAGCACACGTTGAACTGCCAAGTTTTACGATTAGGTTATAGTTCTGTATGATCTTAGAATTCGGTCACCAAGCGCTCATACCCGTGAACACGACTTTTCGAAAAGATTTAACCATGTAGGGGTGTACAACTTTACCCACATGTACCAACCGTCTTAATGCCACTAGTAATAGCCCTCTTCCTTGGAAGGCCGATAGAGGGTGGTTGGACACGACCTTTAGCTTGCTTTCGCCGAGACCATGAGTCACGCCCTAAGGATGGTTCCACCGTAACGGGTCAAATCCCGAAGTCGGTCCCTAGAGATGTGGGCAAGGTTGGTTTATCAGGGGTGCCATCTACCCCAAGCAACCTCGGCCACACTTACCTACCTGTATGAATGCAGCTCCTTCACCTCCTCTTTCGAAAACATTTTCTATGCATATGTCAAATGGAATGCCCGAACTATGTGACTCATGGAATCTACTAGGTTTTCTAGGCCCAGTGTGGCTGTACGCTCATCTCGGTTCCAAAGGGAAGAACTCGGGTCCTAGTAGTGGCAAGCATGGGACTACAAAAACCATATCCCACCATGGACTCCCATACAAGCCTTAGCATGTTTAACCTTTACCACTGATCTTACCTCAACATTATACCTCGTTCTCCTTTCATACTAGATTCTCTGCATTTGGTACATCTTCTGGATGAACCAACACTAACAGCTATGCATGGCTAAGCAAGACATAGATAAAAGCTCTAGAAGTGCACACAACCCAAACCTAGTTATGCTAGGAGCAGTGGATCAGGTAATAGAGCTCAAGGGAGTAGTGCAACAGATAGGATGCTCTATCTATCGATAAAATACCACAGTAGAATCGTATGCAACATGACAAGAATGAAATACGTTGAAAGCATATGATTCTTTTACGTGTGTGGCTATGCTTGCTTTTTCCTGTTGATACCCAGATATAGATCTTCGGGAGCCTTGTACTTGACTTGATTATAGTGGTCAAGTATTATTCATCGATCTTCTATGGTGTTGATCTCGGTCTTCAATCTTGATCTCAATATCGTATTCTACGGGAAAGAACCAAACACTGGAAAGAAAGGGAGAACAACAATCAACACATGGCATCGATGCAATGCTAAAGCAAGGATGATGATATGACAAGATAATTAGTATTCTAATGAACCCCTAAGACATGCTCGACCATTTTAGACAGGGTCCGAGGGTTGCAAACCCTAGAATAGGGGAAACCTCGAAGTCACCTGCGGGGGTTCATTTGATCTTCTAATTAAACTTGTAATTTTACTTGTTAAAAAATGCATGATTATAGCTTATATAGGTAGATCTCATTTTTCTAAACATTTTGATATATTATACATATTTTTCTGACTTATAAATAATAAGTTATTGAATTTATAAGATTTAAACCATTTCTGAAATTATTAAAACAATTAAAAGGTTTATTGCGTCATTATGATGTCAGCTCGGGGTGGGGGTTGTTTTTCACCAGGTTTGGGGCTAGCCACAGTGATTGACGGGTGGGGCCAAAGCCACCTCGGGTGCCACCGTGGCAAAGGTTGCACAGCGCTAACGCAAGCAACACGTCAACGCCACGCAACACCACATCTGTGCCACCTAGGCTCGCCGGAGGGCACGTCGGGCGGTGGCGCTATGGGGCTTGATAGGACGCACGGAAGGGTGTGTTAGACGCAGATCGGTGCGGCGGACCTAACCGTGGTGGCTTCGCTCCTATTTGGTAGCCCAAGCATCACCGGCGGCGAGCGTCTACGGAGGCCAACGACGAAGCTCGGTGTAGGCACGATACAGAGAGGGATGAAGGCAGAGGAGAGCACTGACATGCTCAGAGGCTCACCTAGAATGCAGTGGAGAGGTCGGCTAGGCCTGGCGAGGTTGGTGATGGCCGAAATCGTCCACGCCGACGATGGTCGGAGTTTGGGCAAGAGGTACCGATTGGGGCGCCTGAGAGCCTTCCAGACTGCGATTCTTGGAGGGGAAGAACAAGGAGACATCGGCGATCCTAGCGGTGGCCTCAGCGGATCCTGGGGCGGCCGGAGAGGATGGTGACTGACGGTTGCCATTGAGCTAGGGTTCGGGGCAAAGGGAATCGGGAGGGAGAGGGCGAGCCAGAGGTACTAGAGAAGATGGCCACGGCGATGGGGGTCTTATCCCCTTCTCCTAGGCGGCGGCAGGCGCGAATCCTGGCGTAGAGAGCGACGGCAGCGCCGGCGACACGTAGCAGCTTCGCTGCGTCCATCTAGCGGAGGAAGAAGAAAGAAGAAAGGGATCAAAGAGGTACGGGCCAGGTGGGCTGGTTGGGCCCACTACGGGGTTGCGGGCTGCGCGCGAGCGGCAGATAAGAGGAAAGAGAAGAGGGCCAACCTAGGCTATAGCTACTGGCTATATTTTTTCTGTAAAACATTTTCTAATTCTGTTTTGATTTCTCTGTTTGTATTTTTAAATTTCTCTCTGTTTTAAATATTCCAAAAATACTAGAGGGTTTGTAAAACATGTGATATAGTTGGGGCCCCTTTATACTATTTGGGATCCACACTTTTGATATTTTCAAAATACAAAAACCATTTTGAATAACTTTCAAAAAGAGGGGAAGAACTAGGGTTTTATATTTCATCTTGTTTCTTGCATGCATTTTAAATTATATGATGCTCATGATGCACAAATCAAAACCCTAGCGTTAGCTAAAACTGGGGTGTTACAACTCTATCCCCGTTACGAGAATCTCGCCCCAAGATTCCAAAGGTAGGAAGAAGGAAGGAACATGGTCACTCTAAGGATAAGAGGGAAACACGCTAAACAACACACGAAGTATCTCATGGTCAACTCATGAAGGAGTTTTTGGAAACAACTCGGAGATAACGAACATGAAACACATCAAGGTAAAGGAGGAACAAAAGGATATGGCTTCATGGTAACAGATAAGTGGTCTTCATAAGGATTTAGACCATGGAGTTACAAAACAGTTTTAAGCTTCTGAAAGGGAAAGCTTACAACAGAAAGAGAAAAACCACAGACTTCGAGAAATGAAACTCTACTAAACAGCTTAAGTAAAGCTTCCAGGGATACATATATAGATCGAGAGAACCAAGTTGTTGAACTACTTGATACAGAAGGATCACTCTTCGTTCAACAGATGGTTAGGACAGAAAGGTGTTTTTGTGGCGAGGACTCATAAGAGTCACAAGGAACATGTATCAATAGGAACTGTTGATTATTAAAGTCATGGTCACTCTATGAACATGGTCGGGAAACGAAGATAACTCTTTATTCATCTAGAACTACCAAAATCTGTGCCGAAGATCATGGTATAACTTTACACCACTAAGATGAATATATAAGAAGATTCCTGATGACACGAGGAAAAAGAAACTTCATTCTCAGACTTTAATTACTTGGCACAACAAGACACTTGCCAACGTAAAAGTTCTAGAGGATCAACTGAGAGATATTTAGCAACACTACTTTAAATGTTCTCCTTGATGTTCGAGAAAATAGACATCAAGTAAGGGTCGGACTTCGGAGACAAGGAAACCATGAGCGTAACTCCTATAATAAATCATAGAAGATGCCTCATGAAGGGTGGTTGTTAGTGTTGATTCAAGGGAATATGACAATAGGCTATCTGACTAGTTGTGTCAACCATTACATCAATCTTGCCGGATTTTCAGAGAGACCCATGTCAATTCCTTGAAGAACACCAACCATTATTACTGCTTGAGATTCAGCTCTGGTTAGGTGGAATGATACTTCAGACCCAGCATGTCCGAATAGAAAATGTGCAGCATTTACCGCAAAGATAAAGTTACTAGATTCTCAAGACATGGACTACAGTGTCAAGCTCCAAAAGACTAAGCTAGATTGCTAGACCCATGTATTAACAACTTGTCAAAAGACAACTGCTCATACATCAAGTACTTGCAACGAAATACAACTGTGCCCTTAAGATACAGAGTTAACTCCACTCGAATCCACGATGACATCTTTCAACATTTGCACGTGGATCGGAGAAGGTCACTTCTAACAACCAGAACACATACTTCGGGATGACCCGAAGATGGTTCTCAAAAGGTTTCCAACATTAATGCCCAATGTTTCATATGAGTCTAGTCTGACATGGAGAAAATAAGGATATTGTCGATGGCTTCAACAAAAAACTTATCGAGATGCTCTAGGAGGATGGACGCATATGTGGTATGAACAAGGCAGAATATTGGTCAGACCAAGAGACATGAAGATGCAAGTGAAACATCAGAAGTAGTAACATCATCAAGATAGTCCTTGGAACCGGGTTTGATTTGACGATAACCTAGATCAAATCAAAGGCATGGGAAGATAACATATCAATGGAGGATATACTATCTTTCTTCAGCACGAAGTAAACTAGACAACCCTTTAAGATGAACTAAGTCGGATAGAACTTTTGTCTTAAAACTCTCCAAGTTGTTGTTTAAGCTCAACCAACTAGTTCAATGGTATCCAGTACGGATCCTTAGAGAAAGGAGCAGTTCAGAGAACTTGCTTGCTCAAGAACTTGACAACACGGTCATGTGGCAACATGGTGATACTTATAGCAAGACGCCCAGAATATCCAAACCACCGATATGTCACTTAGTTCGAGAGGAAACTTGCTTGATAAGGCAAGAGGACATAGTCTTAGAGTTTTAGCACAAGCCTAACTCTTTAACCGAGGAGAGTGCACCAGAGTAGCAGACTTGGTAGCACAATCATTCTTTGCTTAGTGATAGGGTTAACCAATCACGCTAAGAATGACAAAAATGTCCTTGCAGTTCAAAGCAATAAAAGTTGCTAAGAATCTTAGATGGCCATATTATTACGCGCACACATCACTTTCGAGCACGAAAGCTTGAAGGAAGGGTGGTAAATAATATGTAAGAGCATCATTTCATTAAGAAGGTCATGAAACTCAACACGACCTCTTAGTGTATAAGAGTGTGATACTCTAAGGTAGAACATATAGAAGCTAATTAATGCATCTTAATCTGTGAGTTACAACACTTTGACCCGGTCCTAGATATGACGAGGTACTGGAGTTTGTTTCTCCTGACATCCTGAAATGGTTTGTCTTGATGGACCACAAGAGTAATTTGCATCGAAATACACCAATTCACATTACTACATGGCTACCAAATGATAGACAAAGGTCAGAAAACAACAAGGGGGAAAGAACATGCTCAGGATGGAATCCCGAGATGTGGATGCATAAATTATCAATCTTCCGAAAACCGGTGCAGAAGAGGGGAAGGTGTGGCAGAGTCACGAATATAGATATGAGACTCATGAGGAGTACTCTGTTCGTGATCTATTTGGTTCCATTAAAGAACATCTGCCATAGCTGGTGGTAGGGGAAGTCCTTAATTGTCACGATTCAATATCGATAATAACCACAAGCTCGAAGACCAGAATTATAGTTCTAGCCATCCTGAGGTGATGTGTGAACATTACGACATGGGTCAACATAATGGACCTTGGGTTGAATATCAGCTTCATGTACAAGATTCATAACACTAGAATCCAGAACAATCCGGGATCTTCGGTTCAAGTCCGAGGGTTAAAACCCGAAAAAGAATTAACTACTACTTGAGTGACGCAGTGTACACTACAAGGTAGTAATCATGAGGTAGCTTCCAAGTGAAGAAAGAACTTCTAAAGTACCCAAACAAATAAAAACGAGGCACACGAGGCAAAAGGGAAACCTCGAAGCCTAGAATAGAACACTTTAGAGCCATACAATATAATATTGTGGGCCCGTAGGGTAGAGAGATCTTGATGGAAATGAATCTCTCAGAAGGAACAGAGCAAAAGAGAATAATGAGAACTCTAGAGAACTCTACACTAGGTCAACTAGTTTAGAATCGACATGCCTAGAAGGCACCTAAGATTTGAAAGACTAGAAGAGATATCAAAACTTTTCAAAGTTAACACAAGATAAGATGACCCAGAGTAAGAGCAAAACTGGATAAGGAGAAAAATAAGCATACTAGAGTTTTCGCAAATACTTTTCAGCTTTGAAATAGTTTTCACAAACACAAGACTCAACATCGACCAGTAGCAATGTTTTCCTATGGTCGGTACTGCTCTGATACCAAAAACTGTGACACCCTCGGGATCAAGGCTAAAGAAATCTAGACCTTAGCCTAACATAATCTTAACCTAGAGCTTGAGGATATCTAGTGAGAAATCGGTAACACAACAATAACCCTGAGACTACAGCAAGCTCATAACTGAGCAAAGAACAAAAATATTACAAGGAGAGGTTAGTGACCACAAACATCAAATAAAGGAAGCCAAATTATGCTATTAAGTATAGCAAACTTAACAAATAGCCTAAGAGGCTTGGAGCATAATGATGACGTCCCAGACCATAGATTCCAGGCTGCCGGCCGGGAACCCCAAGCTACTCATCGGTGTAGATGTCGTACGGAACTCATCTTCGAGGAACACTTACTCTGTTACAAAAGTATCAACAAAGCAAGGGTGAGTTCAGGGTGCACTCCGCAAGACTTATGGCTGGTGGGGTTATTTTGCACAAAGCCATCTTTATTTATAAAACAAGAGGGAGAAGAAGCTCGTCTAATTAGAATATTTTAAAAGGGGATAAGAGAGCGACATCTCCGAAGAATTGATCATCATCTTGATATCCACCAAAGTAATCCTCATCACACAACTAGGATCACCCCCTCGTACCCATGAGGAAGCATCCTTAAGCACACGTTGAACTGCCAAGTTTTACGATTAGGTTATAGTTCTCTATGATCTTAGAATTCGGTCACCGAGCGTTCATAACCGTGAACACAGATTTTCGAAAAGATTTAACCCTGCAGGGGTGTACAACTTTACCCATACGTACCAACCGACTCTTAATGCCACTAGTAATAGCCCTCTTCCTTGGAAGGCCGGTAGAGGGTGGTTGGATACGACCTTTACCTTGCTTTCGCTGAGACCATGAGTCACGCCCTAAGGATGGTTCCACCGTAACGGGTCAAATCCCGAAGTCGGTCCCTAGAGATGTGGGCGAGGTTGGTTTATCAGGGGCGCCATCTACCCCAAGCAACCCCGACCACGCTTACCTACTTTTATGAATGCACCTCCTTCACCTCCTCTTTCAAAAACATTTTCTATGCATATGTTGAATGGAACGCTCGAACTATGTGACTCATGGAATCTACTAGGCAAGTTAGTTACTCGTGAGGTTTTCCAGGCCCCGTGTGGCTGTACGCTCGTCTCAGTTCCAAAGGCTAGAACTTGGGTCCTAGTAGTGGCGAGCATGGGACTACAAAAAACCACATCCCACCGTGGCCTCCATACAAGCCTTAGCATGTTTAAACTTTACCACTGATCTTACCTCATCACTATACCTCATTCTCCTGTCATACTAGATTCTCTACATTTGGTACATCTTCTGGATGAACCAGCACTGACAGCTATGCATGGCTAAGCAAGACATAGATAAAAGCTCTAGCAGTGCACACAAGCCAAATCTAGTTATCCTAGGAGCAGTGGATCGGGTAATATAGCTCAAGGGAGTAGCGCAATAAATAGGATTCTCTTTCTATCGATAAAATACCATACTAGAATCGTATGCAACAAGGCAAGAATGAAATACGTTGAAAGCATAGGATTCTTTTATGTGTGGGGCTATGCTTGCCTTTTCCTGTTGATACCCAGATATAGATCTTCGGGAGCCTTGTACTTGACTTGATTATAGTGGTCAAGTATTATTCATCGATCTTCTATGGTGTTGATCTTGGTCTTCAATCTTGGTCTCGATATTGTATTCTACCGGAAAGAACCAAACACCAGAAAGAAAAAGAGAACAACAATCAACACATGGAATCGGTGCAATGCTCAAGTAAGGATGATGATATGACAAGTTAATTAGTATTGTAACGAACCCCTAATACATGCTCCACCATTTTAACAGGGTCCGAGGGTCGCAAACCCTAGAACAGGGGAAACCTCGGAGTCACCTCCGGGGGTTCATTTGATCTTCTAATTAAACTTGTAATTTAAGTTGTTGAACAATGCATGATTATATCTAATATAGGTAGATCTCATTTTTCTGAACATTTTGATATATTATACATATTTTTCTGACTTATAAATCATAAGTTATTGAATTTATAAGATTTAAACCATTTCTGAAATTATTAAAACAACTAAAAGGTTTATTGCGTCATTATGACGTTAGCTCGGGGTGGGGGTTGTTTTTCACTGGGTCTAGGGCTAGCCGCAGTGACTGACGGGTGGGGCCAAAGCCACCTCAGGTGCCATCGTGGCGAAGGTTGCACAGCGCTGACGCAAGCAACACGTCAGCGCTACGCAACACCACATCAGTGCCACCTAGGCTCGCCGGAGGGCACGTCGGCCGGCGGTGGCTGGCGGCGCTAGGGGGCTTGATAGGACGCATGGAAGGGTGTGTTAGACGCAGATCAGCGCGGAGGAGCTAACCATGGTGGCTCCGCTCCTATTTGGTAGCCGGAGCATCACCGACGGCGAGTGTCTGTGGAGGCCAACGACAGAGCTCGGTGCGGGCTGATGTCTACGCACTTCTATTCTTGTAGACAGTTGTTGAGCCTCCAAGTGCAGAGGTTTGTAGAACAGTAGCAAGTTTTCCCTTAAGTGGATCACCCAAGGTTTATCGAACTCAGGGAGGAAGTGGTCAAAGGTATTCCCTCTCAAGCAACCCTGCAATCAAGATACAAGAAGTCTCTTGTGTCCCCAACACACCCAATACACTTGCCAGGTGTATAGGTGCACTAGTTCGGTGAAGAGATAGTGAAATACAAGTGGTATGGATAATTATAAGTCGTAACGGTGCTAGAAAATAGCTTGATGGCGTTGAAAAGACTAAAGGCAAACTTAAATAAAGATGGAAGCAAGCAAACATGTAACAGATCTAATTGCAAACGGTGTTTTAATGCTTATAAACAAGGCCTAGGGATCATACTTTCACTAGTGAACACTCTCATATAAATATATTCTTCTTTATGATACTACGCTGAACTACTCTCCGGTTGGACACTCTAATCGTTGCTAGGGCTATAACAGCACACCTCAAAGATCATCTTTCCCATCTAGATAATCCCACACTGTCACCTTGAGTACTAGATGAGTCCAACAAACACCACAATTTCATAAAGACATCCAACTCCAAATATAACTCATAACAAGTATTTGTAATCTCTAGCCTAAGTGCCACCATGGTGTGCACACTGTCAACTTCACACACATGGGGAGAGCAGAGATCTATTAAAGCACTTGAGTAGCAAGGTGGATCTATAGATTACAAGCTCATGATCACAATATGATCATCCATAGAGAGAGAGATGAACACATAGCGACCGGTAGAACCCTTAGCCTCGAGAAAGAACTACTCCCTCCTCATCATGGGAATCAGCAATGGTGATGGAGATGGTGGTGGAGATCGATGGAGATGGCTCCGGGGGCACTTGCCCGTCCCGGCAGGGAGCCAGAACAGAGACTTTCTGTCCCCCGAATCTCCCCTTCGGTGGTGGCAGCGCAGTGGAACTTTTCGTGGCTAGAGGCTTGAGGATTTAGGGTTTATGCATCGGGAGGCTTCTTATAGGCGAAGAGGCAAGGTCGGTGGGCGGCCAGGGGGCCCACACCACCTGGTGGCGCGGCCAGGGCTAGCCCGCGCCACCACATGGTGTGGCCGCCCTGTGGGCCCTCTCCGTCTCGTCTTCTGGCTCCGTGAGTCTTCCGGTAAAATGTCAGCTTCGGCTTTTGTCCCATCCAATTCCGAGAATATTGATTTTCTGACTTTCCTGGAACCAAAAACAGCAGAAAACAGGCAGCTGGCACTGTGGCTCTTGTTAGTAGGTTAGTCCAAGAAATCATATGAAAATTACTCCAAAGTGTGGGCAAAACACAAGAAAGTGGATAAAACCAAGCATGGAACATCAAAAATTATAGATACATTTGCAATGTATCAACATCCCCAAACTTAACTCCTGCTCGTCCTCGAGTAGGTAAGTGATAAAAAGAAAGAATAATTTTTGAGGTGACATGCACCATCAAAGACTTGATGAAAGTATTTCTAAAACATTCAAAGCTGGAATCATAGTACTTCAATCATAACATGAAAGACAAAGTTCTAGCAATAAGACAAAGAAACTATGATGCAACATGAAAAGGCACAAACAAAAGATTCGTGAATAACAATGCTTTGCAAGACGTTTGTTTGTTACACATAAAGAAAACATAGCATAATAGTATTCAGCTTGTCCCTCATAGAGTAGCAAAAAATGCATAGCACACCTTCAAAGTTCATAAGAGTGAGATACAAATAGTTTAAAACAAGCAATATCAAGTTATGCATCAATCAACTAGTCTTGGGACAATGCACATAGAACTAAGAATGGCCACTATGCTCTCAAAGTAGGTGCATAAAGGTAGAAGGTGGAGACTCAATATAATGGTGGAAGAAAGGCCTTCATAAAAGGAAGTAGGGATTAAAGTCTCATAAATAGCTTCGAAAAATTATGGTACTTAGAGCTTTCAACTCTCATTGCCCCTATCATAAGCATCTTGAAGGTGATTAAGGTTAAAGTGACACAACTAAGAGGATATGCTTGACAAGTTATAAACCGAAATCTCATGCCCCTTACTTACGAAGACCGAACCTCATGCTACTCAACTTTAGGCACAAGTAAGCTCTTGTCATTGTAAGTACATACGTATCATAAAGAACCGCCAACGGGGTACCCCTTGCACATGATACAAGAGCTATCCCATAATCAAAATGACAAGGCAAGCAGACAATGAGCATCTCAGCGATCTTTTTATTTGCTATTTGCATAGGTTTTTATTGAGGATGCTTCATAGAGTGATCATTATGGTGATGCTGCAAGTTTCCACCATGATTAGGCATGGCTTAGGCTAGCGTCCCAGGCGTTTCTCTAACACACATACAAACTCCATGATCTTACAAGTTCCACTTTTATTTCACACCGCCGGGATCCATAAGGAAAAGAACATGATATCAACGGGGTACAAAGTACAAGTGCAATGTTGAAAGCGTTCCCCATGATACATGGTTCTGCTAATTTCAACTTATAAAGCGCAAGCATATACGCAAAAAAGAAGGACCCAATGGTTCAAGTTTATTAAATGCAGAAAGTAAAGTGTGCCATCAAGTTCGTGAGAGCTTTAATCACTAGTTTTCTCATAACAAGTTTAATTTGGAAGATAAAAAAAAGCATGAATATACTTGGAATAGCATATGCTAGTAGGTAGGTATGGTGGAATCTTTGGAATAACTTGGTTTAGGGAGTTGGATGCATGAGTGGAACTCATACTTGGTTGTGGAGGCTAGCAAAAGACTGGGAGCGACAAACTAAGAGAGCAATAATGGCCATAATCATGCAGAGCGACAAAACATCATTGATCAAAGCATAAAGTGATACTACAAGTTGAAAACTAAAGGATCATAAAGGCTATGGTGACTTGAGATAGTCATAACATGGTGTGAGCATGCGCCAAGTCAACCCAAATAAAGCATCAAAGGAGAATACCACTATACTATGCTTTAATATGCTAAAACAACGCATGATTCATCCAAGGCACATTAAGAAATATCAATTGTTTATAACAAGTCATGCTACAGCAAAGAATACTAAGCATAAAGCCAAAACAATATCAAGCATGGCATGACAAAGCATAGGCCACAGTCAAAAACAAGCTCTCTTTACCACTTAAGCATGAACTTTTCTACTCTTTTCCAAACCAAACCAAACTATTTGAAAACCAATGTATGAAAGAGGGGGGGGTCCAACCAATTTATTCAGCAAACTAAGCAAACAAAAGCAAACGAAAAACCAAAACAAAAACAAAAAGAAGACGCTCCAAGAACAACACAACTGTGCATGAAACAATAAAAATGAAGCGTTTGGAAGAAACCTGAGATTTTTATTGATGAAGAAGGGGATGCCTTGGGCATCCCCAAGCTTTGACGCTTGTACTTTTTGGATATTTCTTGGGGTGACACGTGTGGTATCCCCAAGCTTCAGATTTAGTCCATCCTTCATCGCATTACTCATTCCTTCCATACACCTGAAATTTTTCCTTCATACAAAACTTCACACAATCTTTATTAGCAACATTAGTGCACTCAAGATATATAAGTCTTAAGGTTCAGTTCTAACACCAAAAAACTTCCATTAGAACACTAGATACTGTAGCATTCCCTCAAAAATCTCAATTCCCCAAAATAACTCAAAAAGGAACCCGCAAGAAGCAAATGCAGAAAATGGCAGAAATCTGTCAAAACAGACCAGCAGGTAAAGACGAATTTTTTCGAAGACCTTATGTTGATCAAATAAAAACGTGTTGAACTAACGAAAGTTAGATAACAACCTGGGGCAGAAGCACAAAAAAGAACAGCTCCATCTGACATACAGATCTCTCTCACGAATGTCTACGGTGAAGCACAAAAACCTGTTTCGGGACAGCAACTTTCCCAATCATTACTTCTCTCTCATTAGAGGTTACTCTTGGCACAAAAAGCAAATAAAAAGGATACGGAGAGGTTATTAAAGAGGTAATAACTTCCAAGACTCATCTAAAACTTTTGGATTATCTCCCAATAAGTACTTTTCTTTAACGCCTTTAAGTTAGGCATGATAGTTTGAGAAGATGCTCACATAAGAAATATGAATTGAAGTAAAAGAGAGCATCAAGAAGCAAATTCAAAACACATTTAAGTATAACCCACTTCCTATGCATAAGAATCTTGTAAATAAACAAGTCATGAAAGCACAAAGAAACAAGCATAGTAAAGCAAAACAAGTGCAACTTCAAGACTTTCAACATAAAGAGGGGAAACTTAATATTATTGAGATGCATAAAAGCATGTTTCCCTCTCTCATAATAACTTTCAGTAGCATCATGAATAAAATTAACAATATAACTATCACATTAAACATTCTTATCATGAGCCACATGCATAAAAGAATTAATACTCTCCCTATAAGCATAGTCATTCTTATTAATTGTAGTCGGAGCAAATTCAACAAAATAGCTGGCATTATTATTCTCATCACCATAATCATCAAATATAGGAGGCATATTGTAATCATAATTAATTTTCTCCTCAATAGTAGGTAGACTAAAAATATCATACTCATCATTGTAATCCTCATATATTGGAGGCATAGTGTCATCAAAGTAAATTTTCTCCTCCATGCTAGGGGGACTAAAAATATCATGCTCATCAAAACCAGCTTCCCCAAGCTTATACTTTTCCATAGCATTAGCAATAATGGTGTCCAAAGAATTCATACTAACAACATTGCTATCAGCATGCAAGTAAAGTTCCATTGGTTTTTTAATTTCCTCTTCAAACACTTCATGTCCTAACTCAAGATAAATACTATAAAGCTCTCTAATTTTGTTGTTGTTTCCCATTAAACCTAACTAGTGAAAACAAGAAACAAAAAGACAAAATTGCAGAATCTAAAGGAAATAACTTCGAGCACTCACACCAGAGGATGTGAGTACCTTTTACCTTACCTCCTCGGCAACGGCGCCAGAAAATAGGCGTTTGCCGTGGGAGGTTCTTCTTCTTTAATCCTCCGGTGTGAATACCTTTTACCTTTCCTCCCCAGCAACGGCGCCAAAAAATAGGCGTTTGCCGTGGGAGGTTCTTCTTCTTTAATCCTCCGGTGTGAATACCTTTTACCTTTCATCCCCGGCAACAGCGCCAGAAAAGAGCTTGATGTCTACGCACTTCTATTCTTGTAGATAGTTGTTGGGCCTCCAAGTGCAGAGGTTTGTAGAATAGCAGCAAGTTTTCCCTTAAGTGGATCACCCAAGGTTTATTGAACTCAGGGAGGAAGTGGTCAAAGGTATCCCCTCTTAAGCAACCCTACAATCAAGATACAAGAAGTCTCTTGTGTCCCCAACACACCCAATACACTTGTCAGGTGTATAGGTGCACTAGTTCGGCGAAGATATAGTGAAATACAAGTGGTATGGATTAATTGTAAGTGGTAACGATGATAGAAAACAGCTTGATGGTGTGGAAAAGACTAAAAGCAAACTGAAATAAAGATGGAAGCAAGTAAACATGTAACAGATCTAATTGCAACGGTGTATCGATGCTTAGAAACAAGGCCTAGGGATCATACTTTCACTAGTGAACACTCTCATATAAATATCTTCTCTTCATGATACTACTCTTAACTACTCTCCGGTTGGACACTCTAATCAACGTTAGGGCTATAACATCATACCTCAAAGTTCATCTTTCCCATCTAGATAACCCCACACTGTCACCTTGAGTACTAGATGAGTCCAACAAACACCACAATTTCCTAAAGACATCCAACTCCAAATATAACTCATAACAAGTATTTGTAATCTCTAGCCTAAGTGCCACCATGGTGTGCACACTGTCAACTTCACACACATGGGGAGAGCAGAGATCTATTAAAGCACTTGAGTAGCAAGGTGGATCTATAGATTACAAGCTCGTGATCACAATATGATCATGCATAGAGAGAGAGATGAACACATAGCTACCGGTAGAACCCTTAGCCTCGAGAGAGAACTACTCCCTCCTCATCATGGGAATCAGCAATGGTGATGGAGATGGTGGTGGAGATCGATGGAGATGGCTTCGGGGGCACTTCCCCGTCCCGGCAGGGAGCCAGAACAGAGACTTTTTGTCCCCCGAATCTCCCCTTTGGTGGTGGCGGTGCAGCGGAACTTTTCGTGGCTGGAGGCTTGACGATTTAGGGTTTATGCATTGGGAGGCTTCTTATAGGCGAAGAGGCAAGGTTGGTGGGCGGCCAGGGGGCCCACACCACCTGGTGGTGTGGCCAGGGCTAGCCCGCGCCACCACATGGTGTGGCTGCCCTGTGGGCCCTCTCCGTCTCTTCTTCTGGCTCCGTGAGTCTTCCCGTAAAATATCAACTTCGGCTTTTGTCCCGTCCAATTCCGAGAATATTGATTTTTTGACTTTCCTGGAACCAAAAACAGCAGAAAACAGGCAGCTGGCACTGTGGCTCTTGTTAATAGGTTAGTCCAAGAAATCATATGAAAAGTACTCCAAAGTGTGGGCAAAACACAAGAAAGTGGATAAAACCAAGCATGGAACATCTAAAATTATAGATACATTTGCAATGTATCACGGGCATGATACAGAGAGGGATGAAGGTAGAGGAGAGCACTTTCATGCTCAGAGGCTCACCTAGAATGCAGTGGAGAGGTCGGCTAGGCCTGGCGAGGTCGGTGATGGTCGGAATCGTCCATGACAACGATGGTCGGAGTTCGGGCAGGAGGTACCGATTGGGGCGCCTGAGAGCCTTTCGCCTTGCGATTCTTGGCCTGGAAGAACAAGGAGACATCGGCGGTCCTAGCGGTGGCCTCAGCGGAGCCTGGGGCGGCCAGAGACGGTGGCGACTGGCGGTTGCCGTCGAGCTAGGGTTTGGGGTAGAGGGAATCGTGAGGGAGAGGGCGAGAGGGCGAGCCAGAGGTACTGGAGAAGATGGACACGGTGCTGGGGGTCTTATCCCCTTCTCCTGGGCTGCGGCTGGCGCGAATCCTGGCGTAGAGAGCGACGACGGCGGCGGCGGTGACACGCATCAGCTTTTATGCGTCCTTCTAGCGGAGGAAGAAGAAAGAAGAAAGGGAGTGAAGAGGTACGGGCCAGGTGGGATGGTTGGTCCAGTTGCGGGGTTGTGGGCTGCATGCGAGCGGCAGATAAGAGGAAAGAGAAGAGGGCTGACCTGGGCTGTAGTTGAGGCTATATTTTTTATGTAAAACATTTTCCAATTTTTTTTTGATTTCTCTATTTGTATTTTCAAATTTCTCTCTGTTTTAAATATTCCAAAAAATACTAGAGGGTTTGTAAAACATGTGATATAGTTGGGGCCCCATTATACTATATGGGATCCACACTTTTGATATTTTCAAAATACAAAAACCATTTTGAATAACTTTCCAAAAGAGGGGAAGAACTAGGGTTTTATATTTCATCTTGTTTCTTGCATGCATTTTCAATTATATGATGCTCATGATGCACAAATCAAAACCCTAATTAGCGTTAGCTAAAACTGGGGTGTAAGATCATCGCCCACATATAAACATATGTGTACTACTCGTGCAAAGCACCTACGCATAGATCAGGCTCTAATACCACTGTTGGGATCACAACATAGAAAACAAAAAATTTCCTACGATGGGAACTATACGCCAAGATCTATCTACTAGATACAAGCATCGGGTGGATATACATCCATGGAGAACTTACCCTCAAAGACAACGAAAGCTTTGTTAACAAGTTGGAACTCGTGGATGATGTAGTCGAACGCTTGCCGATCTCAAGATCGTGTGGAAGTCCTAGCGCCACAAATCAGCAGCGCATCCGTCCTCACACACACATTCAAGCCACCGAACAAGCTCCACCTCCTCGCTCCAGCAAATCAGCAGAAGTAGCAACTCCTTCTAGACGAAATGCCACCGGGAACATGTATCTCGCTAATCCGAGACCATGGGGAATATATCTAGAGGGAGAGAGAGATCCTTCACAAGGAGGTGTGCTTTGTGAGGGAGGAGAGGGGGGCCTTTTATAGGAGAGGGGGGCTCCTCCCCTCCCATGGCCGGCACCCATGGGGGGTGCCCCCACCTCTTCCTCATTCATGTGGTGGAAGCTCCACTCACATCAATTTAGCCTCCACTCAAAGTACCACTCACATGCATTAAATTTCCACCAAATTTAATGCAACTCTCATTTAATAAAACTCTTTTATTTATTTTATTCAGAATTTTGTTAATTACTTTAATTAACAAACATACACATAAAACCCTTGCAACATTTCAATATCACATGCAAAACCAGTTTCTGCAATTTCACCTGAAACAATTCCGGTTTCCATCGAAAATGATTCCAGCGCTTTACAATTCTTTCGTCTGAAACATATGTGCTCCAAATGGTGCTTGGAAACACTTAAGTGTGTCACCCTATGGTTCGCGAATAATGCAGACATGATTGAGACTCCTCTCAAATCAATAATCAGAAGCGGGACCTGGAGATCCATTCTGACTCCTGCACATTCAACGATGACTTCTCTGTTCAGGAGAATCTTTAACGCTAGTAACTTAATACCTTTGTCTCACGATATATTACATGCCCAAGATTCGATCATCGGTATCTCAATACCTAGTTTGATCTCGTTACCGACATGTACTCTTTTCTCATTCCTATGATATAACATTCTAGTGATCACATCACTTGCTTGCAAGCTATCTTAATGTGATACCACCGAGAGGGCCCAGAGTATATCTGTCTGTCATCAGAATTGACAAATTCCACTATTGATCCATGAGCCTCAACATAACACCTTCAGAGTGTCTGAACCCACCTTTATAGTCACCCTTTTACGGTGTGACGTTTGATGTTATCAAGTCACTCTTCTGATGTTACATTTAACTTGATCTCATGGTCTAAGGACTAAGATTACTTCGTACGGTGTTATAGCAATATAAACATAATGACTTTGATCGTAATGCTATACTTAGGATGAATGTTCATCACATCATTTCACAAATGTTATGTCCTCGTTATTAACAACATCCGATGTCCATGATCAGGAAACCTTGATCATCTTGTTAATCAACGAGCTAGTCTATAAGAGAGGCATCACTAGGAACCTTTTATTTGTTTATTAAACACACATGTATTGATGTTTTCAATCAATACAATTATAGCATGCAATATAAACATCTATCATATACAAGGAATACATAATAACAACTTTATTATTGCCTCTCAGGGCATATTTCCTTCACTATCAACTCCCCCAAGCTTAGATGTTGCTCACCCTCGAGTGACAAGGAAATAAGGAAGAATAGCAGAGATTCGAGACTAAAAATAAAGGAACTAACAAGTTTTAAATTGGTATCAATTTCTTTTCTTCACAATCCCTGCAATCTTAAGTATGATCGTACAAGTATTCACAAGATTGTATTAACTCCACTTCCTAACCACGTATATCTTGTTAGCAAATAAATCATATGCCCAAGCAAGTGTCTAAAGTTTTAGCTAGGAAGGTGAGACAAATTCTTTTGGTGCCTCTCTTTGTTGAGACATGAATTGTTTTGTTCTTCTTCATTTAGCCAATTAAGAGTACTCAAGTTTGCATCAAAACATGTAATTTAATAACCACTCATCTACTCCCATGTCAAAATTTCAAGGCTCTCAAAGCACCTTTTTCTTTCTTTTGTCTTTAAAAAACTTCAGCTCTTTCATAGAGAAATCATGCCACTATTTTTAACATGTTGATTGGGGCAGTGTTGTGCACTCGTGACCATGCCAATAAATAATTGTTGAGCAATAATGGGCCAAAGGAGTACTACAACTTCACTTGGAACGTGAAACCATGAGGAGACTAAACATTTTACACATCATAGCATTGCTGCTACAGACGTTTACATTTGGATCATTCCTTGGCCAGCGGAGTTAGTAGTTCCCCATGGAGCACGACAGAGTTGTAATGACACGCGTAAAGCAATATATTATGTTAATTATTGGAAAAAGTAGTGGCATAATTTCTACTACTTCGAAGCATCCATTTAATCAAACATTTCAATCAAGGGTACTATCGAATCTATTTATATTAAGCTCAAATGGGATGGAGTAATTCTAAAATCAAATTCTTTGAGCTAAGCATGGACTCAAGTCATCTTGTAGATGCATTTTCTTGTTGTAAAAATGTAGCAAGTGTTTTTTAACCAAGTTCATTGTTCATTGTTTCAAAGATAAGAAGGAGACACTAGCAAAAGAATAAAATTTGTAGGATAACAAGCTAAATGGGGAGTGACTCCAGTGCAAGCAATTAAATAATTGTAGGATCAATTCAAGGTTGCAAAGAGTGTGATGAAAGGAATGTGATACATCCTCTTGCTTGCTTCATTCTTGTATTTTATGGGTTCGTAGCATTGGAAAACAAAAAAATTCTACCGCAAGAACGAACAAAACCTAGATCTAATCCAGATAAAAGCCAAGATCTAATCTATTAGACATGAGCAACGAGATAGATAGGAACTAACCCTCGTAGATCCGAAAGCGTTAACGAGATTAGATCTCGTGGTTGATGTAGTCGATCACTTGCCGATCTCAAGATCGTGTGGACGATCCTTCCGGCGTCGCGTTCCAGCAGCGCTTCCGCCCTTGGTCAAGTAGACGATCCTTCCGGCGCCACGTTTTGGCAGCGCTTCCGCAGTCGGTCACACGTGCGGAGTCGAAGCAGACCTTCCTCTCCCCGTTCCAGCGATCAGCGGAGGTAGTAGATATTCTCCACGGAATCCCAGCAGCACGACAGTGTGGTGGTGGTGGTGGAGTAGAGAATTCTGCAGGGCTTGGCCTATGCCTGTGCAGAAGATGGTGGAGGAGAGAGGCGGCAGAGATTGGGTGTTATGGGAGCAGGGGAGGAGGGGGCGCCCCTGCCCCTCTATTTAAAGAGGGGAGGCGCCTAGGGAGGGGGAGTCCTTGTAGGACTCCCCTCCCTCTCTAGGCCGGTGGATTGGAGGTGGGGGGAGGAGTCCTCCTCCCCCACGAATCCGTATCTTGACCCACCAGGACACCTTGATCCCTATCTTTATTTTCAAGCAAACTCCAAGATATCTTCTAGAACCTTCCGGAACATTCCGAAACCTTCTAGAATCCTCATACAAACACTCCGGAACATTTCCTAACTCATAAAATGATCTCCTATATATGAATCTTATTCTCCAGACCATTCCGGATCTCCTCGTGATGTCCCGAATCCAATCCGAGACTCCGAACAACATTCGGTCTCCAACGCATATTCCATATCTACTTAAAACAACTTCGAACCTTAAGTGTGTCACCCTACGGTTCGTGAATATGTAGACATGATAGAGACACATCTCCTATCAATAACCATCAGCGGGACCTGGAGATCCATAATGGCTCCCACATACTCAACGATGACTTCGCGATCGATTGAACCACTTACATACGAAACTAATTCCCTTTGTCTCGCGATACTATACTTATCCGAGGTTTGATCGTTGGTATCTCCATACCTAGTTCTACCTCGTTACTGATAAGTACTCTTTACTCGTTCCGTGATATGTCATCCCTTGTGACCTAGTCACATGCTTGCAAGCTAACTAGATGACATTCCACCGAGAGGGCCCAGAGCATATCTATCCGTCATATGGATGGACAAATCCCAATCTTGGTTCATGCGCTTCAACACATACTTTCAGAATACCCAATGACACTTTTATAACCACCCAGTTACGAAGCGGCGTTTGATGTCATGAAAGTATCCATCCGGTGATGGTGATTAACACAACCTCATGGTCGAAGGAATAGGTTACTATGTATTTGAAAGCTTACAGCAATACGAACTTAATGACTTGATCTTATGCTACACTTACTATGGGTGTGTGTCCATCACATCATTCTCCTAATGATATAACCTTGTTATTAATCACATCCAATGTCCATGATCAGGAAACCATGATCATCAATTAATCAACAAGCTAGTTCAACAAGAGGCTTACTAGGGACTCTTATATGTTTACAAAACACACATGTATTAGTGTTTCCTAATAATACAATTATAGCATGGGATGTAAACATTCATCATAAACACAAAGATATAATAATAATCACTTTTATTATTGCCTCTTGGGCATATCTCCAACAGTATTTGAGTCAAACCTCTCCTATATATCCATATTGCCAAATCACCTGAAATTAAGGAATCTCTGAGAGAAACAAAGAAACAAACTTGCAAATAAAGCTTATAACTATTTTTTTTGTATTTTTGGTTTAGTCATGCAAAGATGAAAATAAACATGCAGATTTTGAAGTAATAAAATAAATCAAAAGAAGAAAGAAAATCATGAATGCAAAGTTTGGAGGTTTTCAAACCTCCCCCAGGCTTAGGCGATTGCCAGGCTCAGTTGTTGCCGTCATTTGGCGGCTAGTGCGGATACTTCTGGTAGAAGTCGGGGAAGTGGGTCATGAAGTGACTGAAGTTGTGAGTCAAAGTGTTCACATCTTCATTCACATCCTGAAGAGTGTGATTGGTCTCCCCAACACGCTGGTTGAGCTGATGGAACTCCTGATAGGGGACGTAGCCTTACCCCTGCTGTGGCTGGTTGGGCCACGGTTCCTAGGCTCCTCCTGGCTGCTACTGCTGTTGTCCTTCCCAAGCAGGGTTGTGTCCCTGCTCTACCTCCTGCTCTTGCTGCCCTTCATTTTCCACTTCCTCAGGATGGAGCTCGGCCAAGATCTTCATCACTTGGTCCTTGGTGAGGATCCAAGCGTCCTTCTCCACAATCGAGAAGGCTTGGGGTCATGGCAACTGAACCTTCTCTCCATGTGCATCACCAAGATAATTGAATCGATATGCTCGGAGCCTCCGATTAGCATGGTAAACACCAAGGAAGCCACAAGCAGTCAAATACTTGATGTCCATAAGTTTGGAGCCGTCAACGGGTTCCATAATAGGTAGTACAATATTTAATGCATATGCAACGTGGGTTACCAATCCACCAATGCGAATATCACTTTTCGTCTTTTTGCTTTGGTGGCGAAAGTGATGGATGAGTTGAGCTGCAGGAATGGGGCCTTGCAGTGCATTGGGGAAGAGAGCCTTGGTGATCATTTCCATGTCGGCATTAGCCATGGAGCCAGTATCACCCCTTCCCAATAGTGTCTTGGCGAGGAACAGAGAATAGTAGCGAATGGTTGGGTTCTGGATGGTGGACATATTCTTCTGATAAATGTGACTACCACCATTAACAGAAATAACCTCCCAAGTCTCTCCACTTGTGATGCTATGGAGGTTAGTAACATTGGGCTCCCTAATATGAGGGAAGCTGAAAGCATTGCAAAATTGTTCGAAATTTATTTCATAGTGCTCCCGGTTCATGGTGAAGCTTATCGTGCACATGTTACCTTTCTCCCTGTGGTCATCGTAGAAGGAGGCAAGGAACTCATGGCTGAGCTCGGCATAGGTGTCGTGGCTTGCGAAGCCAAGTACCACCAACCCCGACCTGTTGCACATGAGGTCGAAGTCCGCCTTCAATCCTACCGCGGTGAGAAAGTTGTGGTCAGCCCAACGTGTGGGTAGCACCCTCCTCGATGAGACAATGTCTAACTTGGAGTTGCACGCAACTAAGGCCCTCGAGCTTGAGCCATCTCCCTGTTGGCACTTGCTCGAACAAAATAGGCTACCGATTTTGTTCATCGTGATGCACTGAAATTTTTTCCCGCAAAACCTTAGGCATATAGTTTCTATATGATATATGAACGATTCTACATGGAAAAATTCAGTCCTAACATGAGAAATTAATAGGAAAAACTAAATAAGCTTGAGTTCATCCACTAGATCAGTGTGAGAGTTTCAACCATGGAAATCTTAAAATAAAGCATAGATAGGGAGAGAAACATACCGATCTGTTGTTTCCCCCAGTCAAATGAACGAAATCCACGAAGAATCAAGAGTTCTAGGTGGATTTTGAGAGGTTTGGAGAGAGAATATGAGAGAAATAATGAGGAGAGGAGGAAGACCTAGCCACCCTAGTGCGATTTTGTGGTCGCACCGAACTATACAGGCGGAACTATACGGGGCGGTGATGTTGCTCCGCCTGTATAGTTGTGGTGGCGCCGCCAACTAGGGTTTCTTTATATAGAAAACAACTATACGGGCACAACTATATGATGGGTCACAATGATCCAGCCCTATAGTTGTTCGTTAAACTATCTGTCTCTCGAGATAAATTTATAAACTAGCATCGATATCTATACGACCAGAACTATACGGCCAGAATTTTTATTCCCGCCATATAGTTGGTCGTTCAATTCCCAGTACTTTTGGAATAAAATTCTACGAAGGCATCAATATCTATACGACCGGAACTATATGTCCGGAATTTTTATTCCCGCCATATAGTTGGTCGTTAAACTCTCAGTACCTTTCAGAAATTTTTGTACGAAGGCATCGATATCTATACAGCTGGAACTATACTGCCGGAATTTTTATTCCCTCTGTATAGTTGGTCGTTAAAATCTCTGTGCCTTCGAACAAAATTTGTTGATGGCAAAGATAACTATACGATCGGAACTATATGGCTGGAATTTTTATTCCCGCCATATAGTTGGTCGTTAAACCATCAGTATTCATCAAAAAATTATTTCTTCAAGGATACTTTCTTATCCCATAACTTAGCGAAATGCCAAGTTTTTAATAGAAAATTGATAGTAAAAACTATCGACCAACATTAGCTTCTGTAAATAGAACACTCAAACTTTTATTCTTATTATCATTATCTACTCATTCAATCGACATTTCTACTACTTTTTGATAGCTGCATCTTCGCGGGCACGCTTCCGCAAGAATGTCTATGATAAAGTGGTGGGAATGTGATGAACTTCTTATTCTCTATTCTAAATTGACGAAAATGGCTTTACTCCCATTAATCATTTATTAAGAATGGTTGAATCACTCAAACTCTTCTCTCTTCTAAAATTCTTACCTTTGGTTGCCCCTTATCAATAGCACTTACCACATGAATTCATTTAGCTGGTGGAACATATCTTTCTCCTGCTTCTAGCTTCTTTTGAAAATACCGGATGATTTCAGCATCATAAACATTGAAGATTATCTTCCCTTCAGCACAATCTACGGATGCACCTGCAGTACTGAGGAAGGGTCTTCCAAGTATAATAGATAATCTTTCATCTTCTGGCATTTCAAGAATAATAAAATCAGTGTGAATAACATGCTCATCTATTCTAAGAAAGATATGCTCAATCATACCAACAGGTTGTTTAGTGGACTTGTCAGCCATCTCTAAAGTGATAGTAGTAGGAGAATACTCCCCTAATCCTAACCTTTTATAGAGGAAGTATGGCATTACACTAACTCTTGCTCCTAGATCACATAAGGCATTGTGAATATCTGTTTTACCTATTGAGCATGAAATAGTTGGTATTCCAGGATCTCCAGACTTAGATATCAGCTTCCCATTAGTAGGATAGCTAGTTACCATAGCAATAGTTTTAGTTATTTCTTTCTTTCTACTAAGAATATCATGAAGGAATTTACCATCAGTAGGAACTTTGATTGCATCCGCAAATGGGATTTCTAGACGAAGGTCCCTAAGTGCCTTAGTAAAATATTATAAATTACCTCATCCGGTGCTTTCTTTTTTTGACCGGGATAAGGAAGCTTCTTCTCACCTGACTTACTCTTGTCTTTTACCTTTTTTGGGGGGTCAGGTTCTTTTGTTGGTTTCTTTTGTTGTTGCTTATTGCTTTTCTTCTTTTCTACTACAACAAATACATCTTCCTTACTTATTTCGTTATCTTCTCTTGGGTCAACCGTCTCTGCATCAGAGTCATAATGATCATCCTGTGCATCATTGTGGTCCTCCTTAGCTTGATTTTGTGTTTCAGTCACATCTTGAGGATCCACCAACGTATCATCTTCTTGGCTTGCTTCGAGCAAAGCCTTTTTCCTTGCTCTCTTTTTTAGCTTCATATTCAGGTGGTCCTAAGGGTCCTATAAAAACTGCGCCCCTTCTTGTGACAACATTAGTAGAAATAGAAATATCTTTATCATCACGAAGAAAAATTTGATAACCAGATGCTATTTGTTCACACTAGGTTTCAATCATACTAAGATACTTATGAAATAATTTATTTTCTTGGCCTATCTCATCATAATTTTCTGTGAGTTCTGCCAAAATATTTTTGTGTTTTTGGAAATGCTTATGCAAGTTATTATGAGATTTTACTTATCGATGTTTTAATTCTTGAATAACTTTTCTAGTTTCGTCTTCTTCAATTAAAACTTGTAACAAATCCTCTTTGTTTTCCTTATCAAATTCAGAAGGTATACCTTTTTATTTCATAGTTTTGCGTACCTCAGGCATAATATCAGGAGTTATCCGGAGTATCCCTCTTTCCAGCTTAGTGCCAAGATCAGGATTATATAAAGAATCATTCTTAGACCTAGTAGACATTGACTCCAAACATTCTTAAATAGTTAAAGTATTTATTGATCCTCCTGCTGAGAAGTCAAGCAATTCTCTACATTGAGTATTGAGACCATGGTAAAATAAGTGGCAGATTGTTAGTTCAGAATAACCATGATTAGGAATACTATTGATCATTCCAAAGAATCTTTCCTAGGCTTGTGGGTAGTTTTCTCCCACATTCTGACTAAAGTTGCCTATGTTCTTTCTTCGTTCAGTTAACTTTTTAAAAGGATTAAACCTGTATATGAATTTAACATTGCAGTTTTCCAAGCATTTAATGTAATGGCGAGGGAGGGAGTATAACCAGTCTAGAGCTTTACCTTTAAGAGACCATAGAAATAATTTAAGATGAGAAAAGTCTCTCGGCAAACCTTTTGGTCCAAGTGATGTTATCACATCATCAAACTCTCTTATATGTATTCCTGGGTCTTCATCTTCCCTTCCATTGAAAGCTTTCTCCTGCAAATTTTTAATAATTCCACCATCATATCGATATTCTGTAACTCCAGGATTAGGGAACTCTATTGGTTGTTTAAGAAATTCTAAACTTTGAGCATTGTATTCGCTGAGAGTTTTCTTAGGTTTCATAGCAGTTGTCCTATAAATAGACATAATTTCCATAATATCACTCAGGTTTTCAACTTCAACTTTATTTCATCTTAAAAGTTTTTCAATAATTTATTCACGCCTCTGAGCAGGCACACGCTCAATATAATCCAGCAAGTAGGTCCTACCAGACCGTGTAGACCCTTTGTCTCCTAAGGAGAACATTTGGTAGAAGCAACACCTAAAATATCAAAAGACAAACACTTAGCTCTTAGCTCCCCGGCAATAGTGCCAGAAAATAGCTTGATGTCTGCAAGAGCATAGATCGTTTGCAGCTAGTTTCGATGTTCAGATATTGATCCCACAGGGAGCCCTAAGGTAAGTGTTTATTGATGAAGTCTCTGTCACACCCAAAGTTGTCATAGGTCTTCGAGTGAATTGACTGCAAGTGTTGAAATAAGAATGGAGTTTTGATTAAATGCGATAGATTTAAATAGAACTTAAATTTAAACTTCAGAAATATAATGCATAAAAGTAAAGAACGACTTTGCTTGTTTGTTGTTTCCTGTAGATGGCGAAAGAAGGCGCGAGGAGATTCAGTTCATGGTGGTAGTGACTGTGCCAGGTGGACGAGTGGTAAATGTAACAATTATAATCTTATAGATATATGTGTAGGCGAGCAACCCATAATTAGCCGGAACTCCTCTTGGTAGATTTCATCCCAATTTCAATAATCCTTCTTCCCTGCTACCAAAACCATGGTCAAACACTAGACGATTAAGACGCCTCAGGTCGCTTAGCGATTAAGTTCCTTGGATCGGACTAATGCAATAAGCATAGTGGTTACTCGTTATCCTCGAGTCAAGTAGCTTTCCATTGATATCCCCGTGTCACCCGGGGGTCGCTAGTCCACTAGCGTACAAGATCTTATCTATGTAGAACAAAGTATTATGTTGTCTTATTGTCAAAAGAAAGTATCATGTTGCATGGGCCCTTAATTGGACAACAAGCATTAGGCATCCCACAGATAGTCAATTACACATAATATAGTAATTAGAATCAACCACAAACTAATGGAAAATATGTGAAGGCACATCACATCTCACCAATCCCCTGCATCACCCACGCCCAAGGGAATTACTCACACATGAGAGAAGAAAGGATCATGAATATAATCAAATAAAGGGAATTCGTCTTGGTATTACCGTGGAGATCCAAAATAAGAATAGAAAATATCCAACACAATTCAAGATGGGAAGAAACAATCTCAAACCCTAGTCTTGCAATGTGGAGATCCCTCTCTCTCTCTCTCTCTCTAATACAAGTAGTGGCTATGGAGGTGTTGTGGCTAGGATGTTGAGGAACATGGAGTGAGATGAAGAACGTCTTCTCCTTCTTCTCCAGATCTCTTCTTTCTCCCTTCTGGATGGTGTGGCGGCTGATGTGTTGTCTTTTCAGCCCCGGTCCCTTCACGAAAGTTGTCCCTTTTGACAAGACAGAGGCGGCGGCAACTATATGGAAGGAACTATACGGCCGGAAAAATATTCCAGCCGTATAGTTGCTCGTTAAAGCTTCTGTGAGCTCCCCTCGCGTGCTTCCAAAGTGAGACTTGCTTGTTTTCTCCAGAATATTTTATTTCTCTAGTTAAAACCTTCTATTGACGTTCAGAATGATGCACACATTAAAAGCCATGTTTTCTTCGCTACCGATGTATTTGCCTTAGGTAAAGCCAGAAAACGATCAAATCCTGGAGAAAACCACCAATAAAAGCCATAAAAATGTGTCGAATCTCACAACTATCAAGTACTGACATATAATTTAGCTAGAGGCTATAAAGAATTCTGGTCCACCCATGGACGCTTATTTAAAATCCAATAACCCTAGAGGGTATGATATTAACCCCTTTCTTTTGGACCTTTTGCATGCTAAAAATGCAGGGGACAATAAGGAGATTCTGTATGAGCATGTAGGGTTCTTCGAAGATACATGTGGGACTTTTCATCTTAATATACTCAGCGAGGATGAGGTTAAATCTGCTCATTTTGTTCAAACTCTTATTGGCGAGCTCCGTTCTTGGTATATTCAAACTCCTAACAAAACTACTAACTCCTGGGAGAGTTTATCCTCTTCTATCCTAGTTGATTTCTTTTCCAGGACAAAAACTCTTGGAGCGAGACACATGATCACCAATTTAAAAGGAAAACCTAAAGAAAGCTTGCATGAAGGATACACAAGGTTTAGAGGACTTCTTGATCACTTCCCCCCACCACAACTTCTCGCCTTGGTTGGTAACACATACCTTCTTCGCATGATTAAACACTGATAATAGAAATGAGCTAGATTCCCTTACCAATGGGTGATTTACTGGAATTAGTGTTGAAAGAGCCTGGAATTTGCTAGAAACAGTGCATAGGATAGAAAAATCTTATGGTGGAGCCAAACTTAATGAAGAAAATCCTATATAATATAATTGTTTGGGAAGATTTCTAGCTTCGAGCAAAGTAGAGAAACTACTTGGGAATTTCAACCTGCTGAATATCTGTAGATCCCAAAAGAATGGGAATGTTACACGCCACCCATTAAGGAGAAACCCCCTAAGTCTAGCCATAAAGACAAATACTCGCAAATGCATAAAAATGCTAGACGAGGAAGAAACTATCCTCACAAAAATAATAAAGAGTAAGGGTGAAAGGAATAAAAGGATAGGGGATTAGCTAAAAATATGGGAACCATCAAAAAGAACATTGGCATAGTAAAAGAACTTCTTTAATCTAAGGTGTTTGAGGATGAAGTAATAATGGTAAGTAAAGAATCTTATGATATGATGAGAGGCAAGTTTGATCGTAAAAATATAAGTCAACATAAAATTCCTTTTTATTTAGGGGGAACTACTTATGTAGGGTTTTGAGACTTAAACTCTTCCATTAATATTATGCCTTATACAATTTATGAGGATTTGTGATGCCATCTTGATGAACCAAACCTTGAACCATCAAAAGATATATTTATGCTCTCTAACCGCACCTTGCAGCAGACTCATAGGATTCTTCGCAATGCCCACGTTTCTGTAGGAGCTTTTGTGTACCCAGTTGATTTTCATGTCATTGAAATGCCTTTAAACTCCTTTTTTACTAATTTTACAACTCTATAAATATTGATATTGATAACAAGAAACAAGTTTTGTCTCTATAGTTTGGGGAAGAAGTTTTAGAAGTTAATTGCAGCCAATTCACAAAGTTGCCTTATGAAAAGAAAATTGAAGTTAAAGAGGAAAGAACTGTTGAAGAATTGGCGCAAATTTATTTTTTCACTCCACAATCCGAGTTGGAGAGGAGTTTGATAGATAATGATTCACTAGCAAATTACTCCGCAGAAGAATATTTGGACAAACTCCTCAACTCTGTACTAGAAATTGAGAACCTCTGTATATACGAAATTGAAGAACTTGAAAGAAAGGGAGACGAGGATCCACCACCTCCATCAAGATGATTAAGGACGTCATTTTTCCCAGTTTTGGAGTACCTCGATCTTTTATTACTGATGGTGGAACTCATTTTATGAAGGCACTTTCGGCAAAATACTTCAATAGTATGGAGTCAACCATCGAGTAGCCTCGCCTTATCACCCACAAACTAGTGGGCAGGTGGAACTATCGAACAGAGAGATTAAAGTCATACTACAGAAGACGGTGAATAAATCAAGAAAGGATTGGGCTATGAAGCTTAATGATGCATTATGGGCTTATCGCACAACATTCAAAAACCCAATGGGAATGACACCATATAATATGGTTTACGGTAAAACTTGTCATCTCCCATTAGAGTTAGAGCATAAGGCTCGTTGGGCTATTAAAACTATGAACTTTGACTTTAAAACTGCAGGAGAGAAATGTCTCTTAGATATTCATGCTTTAGATGAACTCAGGAATGAGGCCTATGAGAATGCACGGATATTTAAGGAAAAATTAAAGAAATGGAATGATAGAAAATTGGAGAATAAAGAATTTAAATCTGGAGATAAGGTTTTTCTCTACAAATCTAGGCTAAACATTTTTTTCAGGTCAGCTAAAATCCAAGTGGGAAGGGCCTTATGAGGTTGAGGAAGCATACCCCTCGGGAGCGGTAAAGCTGAAAAACACTACTCCCTCTTCTTCATCCTAGATTGTTAATGGGCATCGCTTAAAAAGTTTAGAATTGGGGAAGTCCGCATGGTGGAGCTAATATCCTTAATCTTGGCCGAGGATTAGATCAGTCAAAGTGAGGTTACAAGGTCTTATCTGATTTTTCTATTCCGGAAGCTTTTTACTTTGTCTTTTCATGTTCTTTCCATATCTTTTGATTTTCTGATTTTTCTAAGCTACTTTTCAACCTGGTACTAGCGGGCCGTACGGGCAGATGCACTCGTACCAGTGGTTGTTAAGTAGATGGAAGCCGGTGTTCCTTTTCTCTCATTTCGGTACAACCGGACCGTACATACAAACGTTCCTATACCGATGGTCGTTACCAACTCTATTTTCCCTCATTCATTCTTGTGATTTTATGCTTCAACAAAATGGTGAAGGTTAGCAAGACGTCAGTACAAGCGCACAGTATGGATGGGGCCTGCCTGTACCATCATATGTGACCGACTCCAGCCCCTTTCATCTAGGGTTATTTTTCCCTTTTGACTGCACCTTTACTCCTTTGTTTTTCACCTTCACCTCTTAGATCTAGGGTTCTTCTTCTTTGTCTTCTATTATGACACCTTAGATCTCACTTGATCACTCAAGAACTATGCAGACTTTTCATAACAAGCCAATCTGGACCAAGAAGGAAGATGTTGCTGCAACACGAGCCAAGAGAAGGGAATTAGAGAAGGATTCTTCATCTTCCTCAATTAAAGAGTCTACCCAAGTGGTTCCACTGTCCAACTAGGAGGATATGTTTCCCCGCAAGTTGGATATGCTCAGACACGTGGAACAAAGGAAGACCAAAGGGAATACACACTCAATCCTTATAGGTACAACCTTCGTGGATATTCTCTCAAATATCCTCCTAGATCGAAAAGAGGAAAACAATATGAGATTAGGGAAAAGATTGAGAACCTTGAAAAGATTTCCAAATCTTGTGTTGAAACTATTAGGGAAGGAGTTGACTCTTACTGGATGATGGGCAAAGACCTCGAAAATAAAGTTGATGAAATCGACGGTAGAGTTCAACTCCTAACCAATATTATCATGGAGATGGTTGATGACAGGAAGATAAGAAAAATAATTAAGGAACAAAATGTTAGCATCACAAAGCTGTCGACTCGATTTGCATGTATTTCTCATGCCTGCGGCCTCAAGGTAGAATAAGGAGAAGAAGAACATAACTTATTCACCCCCAAGGAGTAGGTACTCGCAAGGATTTTTGGGATCCTCCCCCCTTGATAATCTTTCTTACAATTTTAGCATGTTTACTTTAATGCACACATGTGAGGTTTCAATTCTAGAGTTTGCATTATTAGTTCCATCATATTCAATCTCCCTTCTGTTCAAGAAAAGAATTAATGCACACATGATATTTGAAGTTATCTTTTGATTCATGATTATTATATTAGACGATTGAATTAGGTTGAGTGTTATGATACTTGTACAACTGTCATGATTTTAGGGACTTCCACACCAATACAAGTATTCATTAAACTTTGATAAGAAGAATTTTGGTAGCATATTGTAGTCACGGGTTTAAAAGCCATTAAATGTAGTGAGCATGGTCATGTGAGATAAAAGAATAGTATCAAAGGAATTACAAGGCGAAAGAAAATAGAAAGAGAAAAATAATGATCATTAATCTTCATTACTAAAGTTAAGATCTCAAATAATTTAACCTTATGATTTTATAATATGTTGAATCACTAAAAGCTTCTTATAACTTCATTGATACCAAAACATGTGGAAGCCTCTAAGTCATGTGATGTGTAAGGGTATGCTAACAACCACTAACGAACTTTACATTTGATATTGTATTCCTGTTTCAATTTCTACCTCATTTATTGTAACGACTCATGCCTCATGAACATAATGATCTTGTCCACAAGCCACCATCTTGCTCGCGGATGAGCAAGATTCTAGCTTTGGGGAGTTGATGAGTCCAAAATTGAAGCATATTTTCCTTTCGTATTTGCACAAGTAGAATAGGGATTTTGTTATTTTACTGCGTTTGTGCGCACATTTTGTCCTTTCAACAGGATCCCAAATTATTGTATCTCTTATGAACATATCAATTGGAACTATCATATTATGTTATAAAATGATATTTTTAACTAATAAAAGACATTTTATGGATTTACCTTCACACCTAGGAGAATAACAAACACGAGGAAGGCTTCTACAGTGATAACGACCAGTGGTACGGGCAAAGCCCACCCATACCATGTGGCATCGCGTCCGCCTCGTCAATAATTCCTCCTAGCAAAGATGGATCACATATCCGACATTCACAACAACCTTGAACCATGAAAAACCACAGAAAAAGGGTATCTCAAGGAGGAACTTGGAGAAGGGCAAATCCCTACTGTTTAACGGATCATTGGAGGACATCGCATCATCCCCTTCATCATCAACCGCCATCACCACTATCACCCACATCTTTCATTCATTAGATCTTGTTGTAATTCCAAATTCAATTGTGGTTAGCGCTAGATTTATTGCTGTACTTTTATCCATCCACTTTATTATGATGATGTCGTTGATTGCTTCTAGGAGTGAGTAGTTTACCCTCGTTCTTGTGGATATGTATAAACCCTAGCACTATTATGAAATTGAATTAAAGATGATCTATTCTTGTGTCTGTATGACTTACTGGTCTATGATAGATTTATCATGTGTGATTGATCTCTCTCTTTAGATGGTATGTGTAGTCGGCCACATATCATTTTCCTTCAGGACTAAAGAAGAGGGTGAAATCCTTTGGACATGTTTGGAAGTGTGCCCCGGAAAGCTATCGTGACTAATTGGCACCGACTAGAACCTGCACGGTCAAAGGAGGAAAAAGAGAGATTCCCTGAGATAAATATGATATCCACGGGGAGACCCTTAATTGTTGTGGTCTGTATGGGTGATTTATCCCAGACATCGTAGTGGTTATTTAAAGGTGACCTCATTCTTGGCTCAACAAAGTGACTGCCTACGAGCCCTATAGTGAACATCTTACTATGGAGCTCTCTCCACACACATCATGATACAAGAAGTATATTATCCTAATTATGAATAATAATATCATGCTAGAGGTGTATCCTACATCCCCGATAACATTTTAGCCTAATTGAGTTCAACCATGTTTCACGTACTCTTTTTACTTGCTTTCTTTTACTTGTTTTAATTAATATTCTGCATTCAACCAAAAACCCTTCAAACACCCTTTACTTGAAATCAAAGGTATCTTACGAGTATCCTTTGGTAGACAGTGACGAGGGCATAAAGACCTTAACTAAATAACTCTCTGTGGGTTTGATACTCTTATTTCGAAACTAGCTACAATCGATATATACACTTGCAATCATCATGTATCTTTGTTTCTTTGTCTCTTGTCTCGATCTATGGACTTGTAGGTACCCCATATCATAGAGATTGATAAAGGCTCGATCTAAGATACTTGGTTTGCGGTGATCTCATAGGAAACCCAGTGATAGAAAGGGGAGTACGGTCTTCTCTTAGTGACCCATCGGGGAACAACAACAAAATCACTTCTTAAGGCTTTGATCTATGTTTTCACTTAATAATTATTTGTAGCCTAGTGCTTCGCGGTGCAAATGGTTGGATCAAAAGACTATTGATATGCCTATGACTCGTAGGGGATCTAGTATTTCAGGATGTGCTGCCCACAATTTTTTTCTATGTTAAATCATTACACATGAATTTGCATATTACTTTATTTATCCCATATGATGTGCATCTGCATGTGAATGTTCAACTCTAGCCTATCTCCATCCATTGTACAACCCATGTTATAAAGTAAACTAGAAAGGTCATGTGAACGAAGGTAAAAACGAAGAAACAAGTCTTGTAAATGTGCCTTATTATTTTGCTTTTAGCATTGTTTCCCAAGAATTTGATTAAACCTAGGTCTAGTAGGGAAAAAGCAACTATACTGCATCCGTAAATCTGGATCGAAATTATTGACTGTTTTTCTAGAACCGTTGTTGGGAAGCAATTAGTTATCCTGGTGAGGCCGCTAGAGACCTTGTTTTTAGTTTTATTGTTTTGTAGTTTATTTCTTGTTATTAGTTTACTTTTTGTTATCATTTGAAAATGCAAAAAAATATCTACTTGTTTATTTGTTTATATTATTCAAAAACACCAAAAAGAAAAGAGCCAAGGCTCAAAAGAATCTTGGGGAGTATGTTACTCCCACTGATGAATTTATTCGTGCACCTATTAATTAGTTTGCTATTGATATGGAAACTTATGAAATCAAGCCTGACCTTTTGAGTTTTGTCCAGAAGAACCAATTTGGAGGCTCATCTGCTAAGGACTCAGGTTTGCACCAAAACACTTTTACTGAAATTTGCGACATGATGCACATAAAGGATGTTGACCCAAATGTGGTTAAATTGCGTTTATTTCCTTTATCTCTTAGAGGAAAGGCTAAGCATGGGTTACTAGCTTTACCTAAAGGCTCTATTAAATCTTGAAAGGAATGTACTAATCTTCTTATGACAATTTTTTCCCTCCAGCGAAGACTATGCATCTAAGGTCCAATATTACAAACTTTAGACAAGAAGACCGAAAGCCACTAGCGCTTGCTTGTGAAAGGATGAAATACGACGTAATGACTGTCCTAGTCATAGGATGGAAGAGTGGATTATATTACATTTGTTTTATAATGGCCTTAACCCAATGTCTAAGTCTATGCTAGATATTGCCACTGGAGAACCTATCATGGGAAAGACAGCGAGTGTTGCAAAGAAATTGTTTGATGATATGCAAAACAACCATGCCCAATAGTATGTAGAAAGAACCTCAAAAACAGAGAATTCAATAACCGAGGAACATAATGAAGAGCTTACTTAAAAGGTACATCCATGACTTAATATTTTAAAGGGTAAGGAAACTACCTAAATTAATGATATCACTACCGATGCCAATGATGTTAATTTTATAGCTTGCAATCCTTATAATCCTGCTTGGAAGAGTCAAAACTTTGGCTCAAATATTCAAAAACAATTCAAATCCTATAGGTGCTCCTTACAACTATAATAATAATAATGATAATCATAGTGGAGAAAATCATGGTAATCTCTCTTTTGAAAAATTATTTGGAAATCCTGAGCCAAACCCGGTGGAGAACCTCAAAATGATGAGGGCAGAAAATAAAGATGAGATGCCCATAGAGCTAGACTATAGCAATACGCCATCACCGAACTATATCGTGGAATATTTGTTAAAGATGATAACCATGAAGAATCCAAGTATTGTACTAGGTAACGATGCTACATACCAACAATTTATAAAATAAGCAGCATCTAAAGTTTGTGAACTAGAAATGGTGATGAGAAACTAGCTTATAAGCTTCCTACTCAGCTAGATGATATTTTTGAGCCAAATATTAAAATTAAGATTGGGGTTAATGAGATAGCTACTCTTTGTGATCTTGGAGCAAGCATCTCAAGAATTTGCAAGAGTCTTTTTTATAAGCTGAACTTAGGACCATTTAAAACTACTAAAATGAGACTCCATATTGCTGATTCAACCTATAAACAAGTTGTTGGGATAAAAGAAAATATAGTTGTTGAAATTATAGGATGTCATGCTCTTATTCATCTTGTTATAGTGGACATGTATGAAGATTCCATAGCACCTATACTTCTAGGCAGGCCATTCCTTAGAACTATTAAAGCTTTAATCAATTTACATGAAGGGAATGTGAGAATAGGACTCCTGTCTAGAGAGCCATTTATAGTCCACTTCCCAAGGAAGAAGAAGGACAAGCCTAATGATGATGACGGAATAATCACTTTAAAAGCTAATTAATTTGGAGTGGGTGTCCCACTCGCAAAGCCTAAATGATCACCATCTAGGGTCAAGCTAATTGACCTTAACTAGAAGCACTTCATGGGAGGCAACCCATGTGTTAGTTTTGTTTTTGTTTTTGTTTTTAATAAAGAGTGTTCAAGAAAGATGCTTTGAATAGAGGAGAACAAAGCAAGGTAATCCTCGACCAATTATATTTGCTAACACATGGCCAAAAGGACTACTGTTTATGAAGTTTGTTTGTTGTCATTTTGTTGTTGCTAAGATATGCAAAGACACGTGAAGCTACTGACCTAATTCTCTAAGTTTTGAAGCTCACAGTCAACTTAACAAGCACTAGTACGGAGGGAGCTGACCGTACCATGCTCCCGTACCACATCGCGACGAAGGAAAATGAAAACGCTGATTTTTGCTAATGGACACAGAGGCCTTAATGACCAATGGTACGACCAAAACTGACCGTACAGTTTGCTCGTATCGTACCCCAAAGCAAAACATGAGGTTTGAGGTAAACATATTGAATAGTTAACAATCACGCATATGGGCATGGGCGACCGAACCGCGCGCCCATACCGAGTGTGTCACCGGAAGAGTACTTCGACTGTAAGGTTGTGCAATTGGTACGGGCGGGCTCCGGTCGTACCGCTCGCCCGTACCGAGCTCACGACCACGACAATAACCCTAGGAAGAGGTAAAACCTAAATATCAAATCAAAAATTCTCTTTCTTTTTCCTCCAAATTCCAAACTAGTTTCATTAGATCTTCAATTCTATCCGTTATTTTTTCAATTCCTCGCACCTCATCGATCTATGGTATGTTTATCCTCCGATCCCTAGGTTATTTGCATTGAAACCTTGCTCAATCTTTCACCATTATAAATCTAGACTTAGGTCTTGTTCTTGAGCTAATGTTGATTATGAGCATGCTTAGTTTTTTCCTTGTAGAGGATCACTTATGCTATGTTTCTATTGGATCAAAATTTTAATTAGCTTTATTTTTATTTTTTTCTTAGATGAACACGAGGAGCCATACACGTGTAGTGGTTGCGGAACAAGCCGTATCACCCGTTGATACGCTAACCCCCGAGTCATTTTGCATCGAGTTCACCGAGGAGTTTTAGCTCACTCGTTTCAACCGTCTCAAGCACCGAGAGATCAAGTCCACCAAGTGGGCATGTCCAGATATCCTCAACCAACTGGGTATTCGCTACGATTTTTATTTCCTTTGTCACAATGTTTTTTTGTATCACTTTGTTTTTCAGGACGCTATCACATATCGCCGCTTAACACTTGAATTCCTTAGTACCTTGACGCATATAGTGATTTCACACTAATGCTCCGAGGAGCATATGGTAAGCGTTCATCCCATCAACTTCCATCTTATGAACTATGAGTATTCCTTCACCCTCGACCAATGGGCTTATTATTTTGGGTTTGTCAACAACACCACTGACATATGCTCCACTACCTTTGTTATTGATCCATCACCCTTGGGTTACTTTAATAGAATGATAATCCGTGGAAATGTTCCCAAGGGAAACCAAATTGATCACCTTGTTGTTCGTTATTTGTTTTATGTTATTGCTAACACCTTGTAGGCATGTGGTGAGTTTACTAGAGTCAATGAGGAGCATATCTAAATCCTTGCTAGAGCTGCTATTCCTAACTGTAACTTGATGCCAAATTTGGGCACCCTTCTATTTTTTATCTTAATTATCAGGCTCTCCAAAATATTGGACCCATATGTGGACGATGATTTATCACCATTCTTGCACATGCACTTCATGTCAACCTAGGTAATATCCAACTGTTGGCAGGAGACCGCCTTCTCGGGTTCTATACTCTAAGAGCTTGTGGTATGATTTCTAAATCTAATGGTAGATACTGTCTTGATATACCTAGAGTGGATCACTTGAGGGGGGACGTTTGCGTTATGACACGTAGGTTGAAGCAAGTATACCCCAACAATAAGTACCCACAGAAGAAGAAAGAGAAGATGTAGAAGTAGAACAAGAAGGACCCAAATAAGATGTGTAGCCACCAAACAACTAACCCACCTACGATGATATTCATGCTCTTGAAGATAGCATCCAGAACGTGAGAAACCTCTCCATCAACTTTCGAGCTGCTACAGCCAAACTCTCAACCAAGTTCACCAATTGGTGCAGCCAATGGAACTTGGGAGATTATCCACCACCACCACAATGAGCAACAAAAGGGCTTGCAAAAACCTGAGCTTGTGGATGTGTCCCCCGAATTTTTTATTTGTGTAATAACGAGGTTGTAATCTAGCTCCTTGTGAGCTCTAACACTCATGTTGGTTTGCTCCAACACTTTGCTTATTATTTCTTTCTCATTTTATTTCATTTTTCGTTCGTTTGCTTTCCTTTTCTTAGTACTTTGCTTGGTCATGAGATTCGTTTCTATTCTTTAATCCCCATCCTCAAAAATACAAACAAATTTTCCTTTTATCCTTTTCGCGAGAGTGGATTCCCCTATTTCCTCTTTGCTTCAATATTATTATGAGAGTGATTTTAACTTGAGTTTTGGAGGAACACGTCCCCATAAGGAAGAGATCTATGAAGTCACTCATGAGAGGTATGTCCTATGTCTCCCATTTTATAAGTTTTAATTGTTTATTTTAGTTAGTTGATTTGTTCAGATGCCATGCTTGTTGGTGTAGTTCAAAATAGATAGAGTAAAGATTTTTATTTGCATGAGTAATTAGCTGTGGAAGCCTTTGCTCTAGCTCTTGTAGCTAACCAAGTCTTTCCTTGGAATTAATATAGGAAAACAAGTACAACAAGATAAATTCTCAAATTTATGACTTGTTTGATGAATGATTATCTTGAGAGTATACCTTTGAAGATATTGGACCCCATAGATGTTTTGATAGACGTAATGACACTCTTTAAAGGAGTCGTTTCATTGAAATGAAGTCTAGTGGTAATTGTTGGAGATATGCCCAAGAGGCAATAATAAAAGTGATTATTATTATATCTTTGTGTTTATGATGAATGTTTACATCCCATGCTATAATTGTATTATTAGTAAACACTAATACATGTGTGTTTTGTAAACATAAGAGAGTCCCTAGTAAGCCTCTTGTTGAACTAGCTTGTTGATTAATTGATGATCATGGTTTCCTGATCATGGACATTGGATGTGATTAATAACAAGATTATATCATTAGGAGAATGATGTGATGGACACACACCCATAGTAAGCGTAGCATAAGATCAAGTCATTAAGTTCGTATTGCTATAAGCTTTTAAAATGCATAGTAACTTAATCCTTCGACCATGAGGTTGTGTTAATCACCATCACCGGATGGGTACTTTGATGACATCAAACACCGCTTCGTAACTGGGTGGTCATAAAGGTGTCATTGGGTATTCTGAAAGTATGTGTTGAAGCGCATAGACCAAGATTGGGATTTGTCCATCCATATGACGGATAGATATGCTCTGGGCCCTCTCGGTGGAATGTCATCTAGTTAGCTTGCAAGCATGTGACTGGGTCACAAGGGATGACATATCACGGAACGAGTAAAGAGTACTTATCAGTAACGAGGTAGAACTAGGTATGGAGATGCCGACGATCAAACCTCGGATAAGTATAGTATCGCGTGACAAAGGGAATTGGTTTCATATGTAAATGGTTCAATCGATCATGAAGTCATCATTGAGTATGTGGGAGCCATTATGGATCTCTAGGTCCCGCTGATGGTTATTGATAGGAGATGTGTCTCTATCATGTCTACATATTCACGAACCGTAGGGTGACACACTTAAGGTTCGAAGTTGTTTTAAGTAGATATGGAATGTGCGTTGGAGACCGAATGTTGTTCGGAGTCTCGGAATGGATCCGGGACATCACGAGGAGATCCGGAATGGTCCGGAGAATAAGATTCATATATTGGGGATCATTTTCTAAGTTAGGAAATGTTCCGTAGTGTTTGTATGGAGATTCTAGAAGGTTTCGGAATGTTCTGGAAGGTTCTAGAGGATTTCTTGGAGTTTGCTTGAAAACCAAGAAAGGGTCAAAGGAGACCTAGTGGGGCAAGACACGGATTCGTGGGGGAGGAGGACTCCTCCCCCCTTCCCACCGCCGGCCATAGGAGGGGAGTCCTACTAGGACTCCCCCTCCCCAGGCGCGCCTCCCCCCTTAAATAGAAGGACAGGGGCGCCCCCTCTTGCCCCTCTCCTATAACTCCAATCTCTGCCGCCTCTCTCCTCCACCTTTCTTCTGCACAGGCATAGGCCAAGCCCTGCAGAATTCTCTACTCCACCACCACCACCACACTGTCGTGCTGCTGGGATTCCGTGGAGAATATCTACTACCTCCGCTGATCGCTGGAACGGGGAGAGGAAGGTCTGCTTCGACTCCGCACGTGTGACCGACTGCGGAAGCGCTGCCAAAACGTGGCGCCGGAAGGATCGTCTACTTGACCAAGGGCGGAAGCGCTGCTGGAACGCGACGCCGGAAGGATCGTCCACACGATCTTGAGATCGGCAAGTGATCGACTACATCAACCACGAGATCTAATCTCGTTAACGCTTTCGGATCTACGAGGGTTAGTTCCTATCTATCTCGTTGCTCATGTCTAATAGATTAGATCTTGGCTTTTATCTAGATTAGATCTGGGTTTTGTTTGTTCTTGCGGTAGAAATTTTTTGTTTTACATGCTACGAACCCATCAGTGGTATCAGAGCCGTATCTATGCGTAGATCTGTTGCACGAGTAGAACACAATGTTTTTGTGGGCGTTGATGCTTTTGTTGTCAGTGTCTTAGCGTGTACTTTGCATCTTGCGGCATGGTGGGATGAAGCGGCTCGGGCTAACATTACATGTCATCGCACATGAGACTTGCTCCACGCTTGATGTGCAACTTGCTTTGCACAAGTTTCTTTGCGGGTGTATGTCTCTCCCACCATATTTAAGATTCAATTTACAATGAGCATCTTGACAACACTTGTATCAACGTTGTGGTCCTTGTTCATAGGTAAGATCGGTCTTATGCGAAAGCCCCAAACCACGTAAAACATGCAAAGAAAATTAGAGGCGTCTAACTTGTTTTTGCAAGGGTTTTGTGATGTGATATGGCCATCATGTGATTGTGATTGTATTTGATGTATGCAATGATCCTTGTTGTAATATGGCAACCGGCAGGAGCCTAATGGTTGTCTTTAATTCTGTTAAGACCTGCGTGTCTATTCATCTTGTAATAGCTTTATTCCAAGTAGTTGTAATAGTTGCTGGTGATGATGGAAAACCATGAAGCGGCGCCACTGACCTTGACGCAATGCTGGTGATGATGGAGATCATGTTCGTGCTTTGGAGATGGAGATCAAAGGCGCAAGAAGAAAAGGCCATATCATATCACACTAATTATGAATTGCCTGTGATGTTAATCCTTTATTCGTCTTATTTTGCTTAGATCTCGACGGTAGCATTATAAGATGATCCCTCTCACTAAATATCAAGTAATAAAGTGTTCACCCTTAGTTGGCACCGTTGCTAAGACTCGTCGTTTCGAAGCATCTCGTGATGATCGGATGTGATAGATTCTACGTGTGCATACAACGGGTGCAAGCCAGATTTGCACATGCGGAAACTAAGGTTATCTTGACGAGCCTAGCATGTACAGACATGGTCTCGGAACACGGAATACCGAAAGGTAGAGCATGAGTCATATAAATGATATGATGAACATGAAGATTGTTCACCGATGAAACCTCACGTGACTAAACCGAGCATACAAAACCTACAGTTACCTCTCCAAGGAACTATGCAGGGAAAGTACTAATCCCATGGATACCTCCATGAGGAGCTTACGTGACCAAACCAAACATATAGATCCTACTGGTCGCCACTTGAGGAGCCTACAGTACAAGTACGAGCCTTGCGACCCTCTCAGTGATAGGCTACCAGGGTGGCCCGTGATGGTATCCCCCTCCAACAGCCACCTTCCATGCTAAACCAACGATCCCTCTTTGAGGGTCCAACATGATAAGAATTTTCCCAACGACTCTCCCTCCTTGATAAGCTTATGGGTGGTTCTTGGGGGTGTCCCACTCGAGCAGCTGACGTCATGGCACCTCTTCAAGGGCCCAACCGGTTATACATGGCTCCATAGTTTCCCTCCCAAGGGACCTATGGAGCATGCCACAGAAATGCTCTCTCTCCAAGTGGTCTCGCTCTCAACAGGTCGCCACGACAGTAGTTCTCCCGCAAGCGCCACCATAGGAGATGCGAATGATGGCTCAAAAGGGTACCCCCAAGGTTCACTTGAACCCATGAATTCGGGCATGTTCGTCTGCGGTACCAAAGTTCCTGGGCAACCGCATGGCGGTACCTAAGTTGCCTGAAATTGCCGTGTTTCGAAATGTTGGGCTCGCAACTACCGAGAGGGGCCATTTCGATGCAGACTAATCTCACCCCTACAAAATTCAAACATTTCGTGAAACTGCCCCGTGAAGTAGACGGTCAGGACCCTCATGTCAGTCATCTGTCCGTGACGCGAGCGCCAACGTGGCAACCTCTTAGGCAAATCGAGGAACTAAGTGGATTAGATGCGTTGACCAATTTCACAAATCCATTCCCACCTTTCCCCTAGCACCGGCGGCGTCAGAATCCACCCTCCAGGTAGGACGATCCCTTCGGACATTTTACTGCCAGCGCCAAGTTGCTGCGCCCAGTTCCTGCGCACAGTCGCTGATCCCGAGCTCCAATGGCGCATGCCGTAGCCGCCATTGCGAGGCTCTAGCCTGCCTCCGCCGCCGACGAGCCGAGCAGATCGGAGGATGGAAAATCCTACTACCAAGGAAGAAGAAGTTCTGGCTACAAGCGGGTGAGCTACCCTTCTCTTTGATATTCGCACTAATTATAACTGCTAGCTGGCTACTGAACCTAAAATTGTTTGTTAGCCCAACGCTGACAAACATATTTTGTCCACAGTTTTCTGTTAGGTGGGATCTCCACGGACCACCCTTACCTGGTTACAGAAGTCCTCTTCGGGTATGACTCTAAGGGAAAGTGGTATGGACACCATTGTATCAAGATGGAAGAAGCGCCTTCGCAGATCTGCACTATATCTGGTGTGGTTGCTGCTCTGCGTAATCATGATGAATTATGGCCGAAGCAGACTGCAAAGTTTAGCTTCATGGATGAATGTGGCATCATGGTTCCTCTAACGTGTGACAGTCAGCTAATTGGGTTGATGAAAAGGATTCTTCGGCTTGCATGTTTGAGCTGAATTGTGATGTACTAGATGTGGAAGCTACTGCAACTAGGAGTCGCCCTTCTATTCTTGGACATGGTGGTTGCTCGAACCCAATTAGCTCCTGGTAAGCAAAGGTCTCTTGGGGTTCGTATGTTTGTGCTGAATTGTAATCTTTGTTTTATTTACTATGTACATATTGGGCAGTTATACAACATTGTTGTTTCTTTGACAAGAAGCGCCGCAAGGTTAGAAACATGACTGCTGTGTTAGTCATTTTGCTGCTCGAAGAAATTAAAAACGAGTGGAAAAATGATGCTGGACACGATTCTGATGCCCATTGTCCCAGCGATGCAGAGTACGTAAAGCTAAGAAAATTGGCACCGAGGAAGAGGAAGAAGGCAGGAAATGAAGAAACCAGTGGACGTGAAGGCTTGGTACCCAGGTTGCGGAATAAGGCTGCTGGCAATGAAGATGCATATTAATGTGTTGAACGTGAACCTATATATGTAATTCGGTTAAATTCTGGAGCTCTGTGTGGTACTTTGCTGGGCGAAACAATCTACCCACGTTCTTTGAGTAAAATGTACCGCGACTTAGGGTTTGGAAACGCCTGAGTCAGTAGGTGAATCTGAAATTGTGATTGTTCCACTGCTATCTGAAAACACGCAGCAACGGTTACACGATTGCTGAGGGGCAGGAGATCTCCAAATTCGATGGAATGTAAGTCGCACAGAAATAAATTATTTAAGCTACCACACTGCACGAAGCAGCAACTTATTTCAGATGCTTCACAACGACATGGCAACATAAACAGCAATGGTAACTTATAATGCCCAGATGCTTGATCCAGTCTATCTCACTGCCTCCCTGCTCCTGCATCCCCTGCGTCTGGTGAAGCTCCCAGATCTTCATTAACCTGGTGTACGTGCTTCCACTTTATAAATTGTGGCTGTGCCATTTGCATGCGGCACAATCCACGTAGATTACGTTTAAACAAACCACCAATGTCATAATACCACCATGATCAGACAAAAGGAAGTAATGCAGGGTTAAGACAGATTAACGGGCGACCAATTTTTTTCCTCCTAGGACTCCGGGACCACTAGGTCAGACCGCTAGGTCAACGAGTACAACTATTACAACTTAAAAAGGCATGGAGCTCAAGATAAATAGAACTAGTTATCACACATCTCCTTGATCTTCCTAATCTTAGCCCGATGCGCATCTTCCTGTGAGAGCAAGAATCGAATCGTCTGCTCCTTCCTTTTAGCATCTTCCTTACACAGCTTCAATTGTTTCTCTGCATTTTTCCTCATGCACTTGTCAGTACTCGTAGTTGTGAACTGCAGGACTTTGGCCTGGTGAAGATCATTCCTTGCTTGAGTCAGTTCTTGCTCTGCTTTAGCCTTCAGGGTGAATGCCGCATCCCTCTCCTTCTCAACTTTGCTAACCTTGTCTTGCACCCTCCTGATATCTCTCTTAAGCTTGGTCGTGTCAACTGGGTCCCATAGCTTCATCTCAACACTGTCAAGAGGTGAGCTGACTACGGATTCTTTCAACTCAACAGTCATATCCCATAGTTTGTCTAGCGTTTTCTGCATCGATTTTGGCCACTCTGATCTACCCATTTGACAACACCACAACTTCCACCTTGCATCATTGCACGATGTCCTTGACACCGTAGAAACCTCCTGCCTGCGTTTCATCCTTCGAATGCTACAAATTTAGCGGGCACATATCCATGTTTACATAGCATATGACTGTCTTCATCCGCTAAACCGTGATAGTCGGAGTCATACATCGTCTGGTTGGCCTAACACATCATACGCGCATAAGTAAACAAAGTAGTTCTAGCTCAAAAAATAGATAACTGGCCACATATGATATAGATAGAGATGAGACACCTCACAACGAAATCACCGTCCCTGTCGTCACGATGCGTTTCCTTGCCGTCTCCCCTTGAACCCATGGCAAGAGGGGAGGGGGGGGGTGGCTGCCGGAGAGGGGATTGGGATGGAGGCGCCGTCGTCTTGCGGCTACGGCGGGATGGGAGTGAAGTCGAGAAAGTGGCTTCGAGGGGAAGGAAAAGAAGTACGGGGAGGAAGATAAGTAATGGGGATGTGACACTAGGATATGGCCCACTAAACTCATGAGTCGTGACACTCGCAATAGGGGAGCGCCCGGTGTTGCCAGTTTGTCCAGAGCAAGTGTGGCCAATCATGCCGCAGAACAGCCTACTCGCGGATCGCTCTCACAAAGACCATCCCAATCGTCCAAGCGCCTCGATCGAACGGTAGGTAAGAATCGTCAAGCAGAACAACTTTGTTAGGGCGTGCCTTCTAGAAGACTCGGTCTAACGGCCACGCATTAGAAGAACTGACATGCAATCACACTGGGTGGATCCATGTGGTTCATGAAAAGAACACACATGCAATGACACTAGTGGTTTCTGAAAAAACACACATCCAATGACACTGGGTGTGGTTCATGAAAAGAACACACATCCAATGATACCGGTGGATCCTTATGTGGTTTGTGAGAAGAACAAGCATGCGATGACTCTAGCTGTGGTTCATGACAAGAACACACATGTAATGACACCGATGGATCCATATGTGGTTTGTGCGAAGAACAGACATGCGATGACTTTAGATGTGGTTCATGAAAAGAACAGGCATCCAATGACACTGGTGGATCCATGTGTGGTTTGTGAGAAGAACAGACATCCAATGACACTTAGTGTGGTTCATGAGAAGAACAAACATCCAATGACACCAGTGGATCCATATGTGGTTGTGAGAAGAACAGACATCCAATGACACTGTGTGTGGTTCATAAAAACAACACACATCCAATGACACTGGTGGATCCATGTGTGGTTTGTTTAGAAGAACAAACATGCAATGACACTGGTGTATCCTTATGTGGTTTGTTTAGAGGAACAGACATGCAATGACACTGGGTGTGGTTCATGAAAAGAACAGACATGCAATGACACTAGAGGATCCTTATGTGGTTTGTGAGAAGAACTGGCATGAAATCACAATGGGTGGATCCACGTGTGGTTCATGAAAAGAACACACATCCAATGACACTGGTGGATCCATGTGTGGTTTGTGAGAAGAACACACATGCAATGACACTGGGTGTGGTTCATGAAAAGAACACCCATCCAATGACACTTGTGGATCCTTATGTGGTTTATGAAAAGAACAGACATCTAATGACACTGTGTGTGGTTCATGGAAAGCACACACATCCAATGACACTGGTGGATCCTTATGTGGTTTGTGAGAAGAACATACATGCAATGACTCTAGATGTGGTTCATGAGAAGAACATACATGCCATGACACTAGTGTATCCTTATGTGGTTTGTGAGAAGAACAGACATGCGATGACTCTGGATGTGGTTCATAGAAGAACATATATGCAATGACACTGGTGTATCTCTATGTGGTTTGTGATAAGAACAAACATTCAATGACACTGGGTGTGGTTCATGAAAAGAACATGCATGCAATGATACTGGTGGATCCATGTGTGGTTTGTTAAACACAGATGCAATGACACTGGTGTATCCATTTGTGGTTTGTTTAGAGGAACAGACATACAATGACACTAGGTGTGGTTCATGAAAAGAACAGACATGCAATGACACTTATGGATCCTTATGTGGTTTGTGAGAAGAACTGACATGCAATCACATTGTGTGTATCCATGTGTGGTTCATGAAAAGAACACGCATCCAATGTCACTAGTGGATCCATGTGTGGTTTGTGAGAAGAACACACATCCAATGACACTGGTGTGGTTCATGAGAAGAACACACATCCAAGGACACCGGTGGATCCTTATGTGGTTTGTGAGAAGAACACACATGCAATGACACTAGGTGTGGTTCATGAAAAGAACAAACATGCAATGACACTAGTGGATCCTTATGTGGTTTGTGAGAAGAACTAACATGCAATCACACTGGGTGGATCCATGTGTGGTTCATGAAAAGAACACACATGCAATGACACTAGTGGATCCATGTGTGGTTTGTGAGAAGAACACATATCCAGTGACACTGGGTGTGGTTCATGAAAAGAACACACATCCAATGACACGGTGGATCCTTATGTGGTTTGTGAGAAGAACAGACATGCGATAACTCTAGCTGTATTTCATGAGAACAACACACATGCAATGACATTGCTGGATCCATATGTGGCTTGTGAGAAGAACAGACATGCGATGAATCTAGATGTGGTTCATGAAAATAACAGGCATGCAATGACACTGGTGGATCCATGTGTTGTTTGTGATTAGGACACACATCCAATGACATTGGGTGTGGTTCATGAGAAGAACACACATCCAATGACATTGGTGGATCCTTATGTGGTTTGTGAGAAGAATACATCCAATGACACTGTGTGTGGTTCATGAAAACAACACACATCCAATAACACTAGTGGATCCATGTGTGGTTTTTTTAGAAGAACAGACATGCAATGACACTGGTGTATCCTTATGTGGTTTGTTTAGAGGAACATACATGCAATGACACTGGGTGAATCCATGTGTGGTTCATGAAAAGAACAGACATGCAATGACACTGGTGGATCCATGTGTGGTTTGTGAGAAGAACACACATCCAAAGACACTGGTGGATCCTTATGTGGTTTGTGAGAAGAACATACATGCAATGACAGTGGGTGTGGTTCATGAAAAGAACATACATGCAATGACACTAGTGGCTCCTTATGTGGTTTGTTTAGAAGAACACACATGAAATCACACTGAGTGGATCCATGTGTGGTTCATGAAAAGAACAGACATGCAATGACACTGGTGGATCCATGTGTGTTTTGTGAGAAGAACACACATGCGATGACACTAGGTATGGTTCATGAGAAGAACACACATCCAATGCCACCGGTGGATCCTTGTGTGGTTTGTGAGAAAAACGGACATCCAATGGCACTGTGTGTGGTTCATGAGAGGAACACACATGCAATGAAAGTGGTGTATCCCTATGTGGTTTGTGAGAAGAATAGACATGCAATGACTCTAGTTGTGGTTCATGAAAAGACCAGGCATGCAATGACACTGGTGGATCCATGTGTGGTTTGTGAGAAGAACACCCATCAAATGAATTTGGGTGTGGTTCATGAGAAGAACACACATTCAATGACACTGGTCGATCCTTATGTGGTTTGTGAGAAGAACACACATGCGATGACTCTACCTGTGGTTCATGAAAAGAACTCACATGCAATGACACGGGCGGATCCATGTGTGGTTTGTGAGAAGAATTGACATGCAATCACACTGGGTGGATCCTTATGTGGTTTCTGAGAAGAAAAGACATGCGATGACATTGTGTGTTGTTCATGAGAAGAACACACATGCAATGACACTGGTGTATCCCTATGTGGTTTGTGAGAAGAATAGACATGCAATGACTCTAGCTGTGGTTCATGGAAATAACACACATGCAATGACACTGGTGGATCCATGTGTGGTTTCTGAGAAGAACACACATCCAATGACACTAGGTGTGGTTCATGAAAAGAACACTCATCCAATGACATTGGTGGATCTCTATGTGGTTTGTGAAAAGAATAGACATCCAATGCCATTGTGTGTGGTTCATGAAAAGAACACACATCCAATGACACTAGTGGATCCATGTGTGGTTTGTTTAGAAAAACACACATGCAATGACACTAGTGTGTCCTTATGTGGTTTGTTTAGAGGAATAGACATGCAATGACACTGGGTGTGGTTCATGAAAAGAACAGACATGCAATGACACTGGTGGTTCCTTATGTTGTTTGTGAGAAGAACTAACATGCAATCACACTGGGTGGATCCATGTGTGGTTCATGAAAAGAACACACATCCAATGACACTGGTGGATCCATGTGTGGTTTGTGAAAAGAACACACATGCAATGACACTAGGTGTGGTTCATGAAAAGAACACACATCCAATGACACTGGTGGATCCTTATGTGGTTTATGAAAAGAACAGACATCCAATGACACTGTGTGTGGTTCATGAAAAGAACACACGTGCAATGACACTGGTGGATCCTTATGTGGTTTGTGAGAAGAACAGACATGCAATGACTCTAGATGTGGTTCATGAGAAGAATAGACATGCAATGACACTTGTGTATCCCTATGTGGTTTGTGAGAAGAACAGACGTGTGATGACTCTAGATGTGGTTCATGAGAAGAACAGACATACAAGGACACGGGTGTATCCCTATGTGGTTTGTAAGAAGAACAGACATGCAATGACATTGGGTGTGGTTCATGAAAAGAACATGTATGCAATGATACTGGTGGATCCATGTGTGGTTCTTTAGAAGAACTGACATGCAATCACACTGGTTGGATCCATGTATGGTTTGTGAGAAGAACACACTTCCAATGACACTAGGTGTGGTTCATGAAAAGAACACACATCCAATGACACCGGTGGGTCCTTATGTGTTTTGTGAGAAGAACATACATGCGATGACTCTAGTTGTGGTTCATGAGAAGAACACACCTGCAATAACACCTGGGTATACATATGTGGTTTCTGAGAAGAACAGACATGCGATAACTCTAGTTGTCGTTATTGAAAAGAACACACATGCAATGCCACTGGTGGATCCATGTGTGCTTTGTGAGAAGAACACACATCCAATGACACTGGGTGTGGTTCATGAGAAGAACACACATCCAACGACACTGGTGGATCCTTATATGGTTTGTGAAAAGAACAGACATGCAATGACATTGCTGGATCCATGTGTGGTTTGTTTAGAAGAACACACATGCAATGACACTAGTGGATCCATGTGTGGTTTGTTTAGAGAAACAGACATGAAATGAAACTAGGTGTGGTTCATGAAAAGAGCAGACATGCAATGACATTGGTGGATCTTCATGTGTTTTGTGAGAAGAACTGACATGCAGTCACACTGGGTGGATCCATATCTGGTTCGTGAAAAGAATACACATGCAATGACACTGGTGGATCCATGTGTGGTTTGTGAGAAAAACACACATCCAATGACACTAGGTGTGGTTCATGAAAAGAACACACATCCAATGACACCGGTAGATCCTTATGTGGTTTGTGAGAAGAACAGGCATGCGATGACTCTACCTGTGGTTCATGAGAAGAGCACACATGCAATGACACTGGTGGATCCATATGTGGTTTGTGAGTAGAACAGACATGCGATGACTCTAGATGTGGTTCATGAAAAGAACACACATGCAATGACACTAGGGGATCCATGTATGGTTTTTGAGAAGAACACACATCCAATGACACTAGGTGTGGTTCATGAGAAGAACACACATCCAATGACACTAGTGGATCCTTATGTGGTTTGTGAGAAGAATAGACATCCAATGACACTATGTGTGGTTCATGAAAAGAACACACATACAATGACACTGGTGGATCCCTATGTGCTTTGTGAGAAGAACAGACATGCAATGCCACTGGTTGTGGTTCATGAAAAGAACAGGCGTGCAATGATACTGGTGGATCCATGTGTGGTTTGTTTAGAAGAAGACACATGCAATGACCACATGCAATGACACTGGTGGATCCATGTGTGGTTTGTTTAGAGGAACATACCTGCATTGACACTAGGTGTGGTTCATGAAAAAACAGACATGCAATGACACTGGTGGATCCTTATGTGATTTGTGAGAAAAACTGACATGCAATCACACTGGGTGTATCCATGTGTGGTTAATGAAAAGAACACACATGCAATGACACTGGTGGATCCATGTGTGGTTTGTGAGAAGAACACACATCCAATGACACTGGGTGTGGTTCATGAGAAGAACACACATCCAATGACACTGGTGGATCCTTATATGGTTTGTGAGACGAACAGACATGCGATGACTATAGTTTTGGTTCATGAGAAGAACACACATGCAATGACACTTGTGGATCCAAATGTGTTTTCTAAGAAGAACAGACATGCGATGACTCTAGTTGTGGTTCATGAAAAGAACACATATGCAATAACACTAGTGGATCCATGTGTGGTTTGTGAGAAGAACTAATATGGAATCACACTAGGTGGATCCATGTGTGGTTCATGAAAAGATAACACATGCAATGACACTAGTGGATCCATGTGTGGTTTGTGAGAAGAACTAATATGCAAGCACACTAGGTGGATCCATGTGTGATTCATAAAAAGATAACACATGCAATGACACTAGTGGATCCATGTGTGGTTTGTGAGAAGAATAGACATCCAATGACACTGTGTGGTTCATGAAAAGAACACACATACAATGACACTGGTGGATTCTTATGTGGTTTGTGAGAAGAATAGACATGCAATGACACTAGGTGTGATTCATGAAAACAATAGACATGCAATGACACTGGTGGATCCTTATGTGGTTTGTTTAGAAGAACACACATGCAATCACACTAGGTGGATCGATGTGTGGTTCATGAAAAGAACAGACATGCAATGACACTGGTGGATCCATGTGTGGTTTGTGAGAAGAACACACATCCAATGACACTGGGTGTGGTTGATGAAAAGAACACACATCCAATCACACCGGTGGATCCTTATGTGGTTTGTGAGAAGAACACACATGCGATGACACTGTGTGTGGTTTATGAGAAGAACACAAATGCAATGACATTGGTGTATCCCTATGTAGTTTGTGAGAAGAACAGACATGCAATGACTCTAGTTGTGGTTCATGAAAAGAACACACATGTAATAACACTGGTGGATCCATGTGTGGTTTGTGATATGATCACACATCCAATAACACTAGGTGTGGTTCATGAGAAGAACACACATCCAGTGACACTGGTGGATCCCTATGTGGTTTGTGAGAAGAACAGACATCCAATGACACTATGTGTGGTTCATGAAAAGAACACACATCCAATGACACTGGTGGATCCATGTGTGGTTTGTTTAGAAGAACACACATGCAATGACACTAGTGTATCCTTATGTGGTTTTTTTAGAGGAACAGACATGCAATGACACTGGGTGTGGTTCATGAAAAGAACAGGCATTCAATGACACTGGTGGATCCTTATGTGGTTTGTGAGAAGACCTGACATGCAATCACACTAGGTGGATCCATGTGTGGTTCATGAAAAGAACATACATCCAATGACACTGTTGGATCCATGTGTGGTTTGTGAAAAGAACGCACATGCAATGACACTGGGTATGGTTCATGAAAAGAACACACATCCAATGACACTGGTGGATCCTTATGTGGTTTATGAAAAGAACAGACATCCAATGGTACTGTGTGTGGTTCATGAAAAGAACACACATGGAATGACACTGGTGGATCCTTATGTTGTTTGTGAGAAGAACATACATGCAATGACTCTAGATGTGCTTCATGAGAAGAACAGACATGCAATGACACTAGTGTATCCCTATGTGGTTGGTGAGAAGAACAAACATGCGATGACTCTGGATGTAGTTCATGAGAAGAACAGACATGCAATGACACGGGTGTATCCCTATGTGGTTTGTGAGCAGAAAAGACATGTAATGACTCTAGCTGTGGTTGATGAAAAGAACACACATGCAATGACACTGGTGGATCAATGTGTGGTTTGTGAGAAGAACACACATCCAATGACACTGGGTGTGATTCATGAAAAGAACACACATCCAAAGATACTGGTGGATCCTTATATGGTTTGTGAGACGAACAGACATGCGATGACTCTAGCTATGGTTCATGAGAAGAACACACATGCAATGACACTTATGGATCCATATGTGTTTTGTGAGAAGAACAAACTGCAATGACTCTAGTTGTGGTTCATGAAAAGAACACACATGCAATGACTCTAGTTTGTGAGAAGAACAAACATGCAATAACACTGGTGGATCCATGTGTGGTTTGTGAGAAGAACACACAACCAATGACACTGGGTGTGGTTCATGATAAGAACACACATCCAATCACACCGGTGGATCCTTATGTGGTTTGTGAGAAGAACAGACATGCGATGACACTGTGTGTGGTTCATGAGAAGAACACACATGCAATGACACTGGTGTATTCCTATGTGGTTTGTGAGAATAACAGACATCCAATGACACTATGTGTGTTTCATGAAAAGAACACACATCCAATGAAACTGGTGGATCCATGTGTGGTTTGTTTAGAAGAAGACACATGCAATGACACTAGTGTATCCTTATGTGGTTTGTTTAGAGGGACAAACATGCAATGACACTGGGTGTGGTTCATGAAAACAATAGACTTGCAATGACACTAGTGGATCCTTATGTGGTTTGTGACAAGAACTGACATGCAATCACACTGGGTGGATCCATGTGTGGTTCATGAAAAGAACACACATACAATGACACTGGTGGATCCATGTGTGGTTTGTGAAAAGAACACACATGCAATGACACTGGGTGTCGTTCATGAAAAGAACACACATCCAATGACACTGGTGGATCCTTATGTGGTTTATGAAAAGAATAGACATCCAATCACACTTTGTGGTTAATGAAAAGAACACACATGCAATGACACTGGTGTATCCCTATGTGGTTTGTTAGAAGAACAAACATGCGATGACTCTAGATGTGGTTCATGAGAAGAACAAACATGCAATGACACGGGTGTATCCCTATGTGGTTTGTGAGCAGAACAGACATGCAATGACATTGGGTGTGGTTCATGAAAAGAACATGCATGCAATGATACTGGTGGATCTATGTGTTGTTTAGAAGAACTGACATGCAATCACACTGGGTGGATCCATGTGTGGTTCATGAAAAGAACAGACTTGCAATGACACTGGTGGATCCATGTATGGTTTGTCAGAAGAAAACACATCCAATGACACTGGGGGTGGTTCATGAAAAGAACACACATCCAATGACACTGGTGGGTCCTTATGTGGTTTGTGATAAGAACAGACGTGCGATCACTCTAGCTGTGGTTCATGAGAAGAACACACATGCAATGACACTGGTGTATCCATATGTGGTTTGTGAGAAGAACATACATGCAATGACTCTAGCTATGGTTCATGAAAAGAACACACATGCAATGACACTGGTGGATCCATGTGTGGTTTGTGAGAAGAACACACATCCAATGACACTGGGTGTGGTTCATGAGAAGAACACACATCCAATGACACTGGTGGATCCTTATGTGGTTTGTGAGAAGAACAGACATCCAATGACACTGTGTGTGGTTCATGAAAAGAACACACATCCAATGACACTGGTGGATCCATGTGTGGTTTGTGAGACGAACAGACATCCGATGACTCTAGCTATGGTTCATGAGAAGAACACACATGCAATGACACTTGTGTATCCTTATGTGTTTTGTGAGAAGAACAAACATGCGATGACTCTAGTTGTGGTTCATGAAAGGACACACATGCAGTGACACTGGTGGATCCATGTGTGGTTTGTGAGAAGAACTGATATGCAATCACACTG